>CM017197.1:39735055-39872555 GCA_004837865.1 Musa balbisiana
AGAGAGGTCCGAATCTTACCTCTATTCGCGCCTCCAATGCTTCGAATTTAGCATTGATTGCCTCCCAGATGCCATAGATATGCCTCAAATTCACGGATGTCGTCAATGGTCTAAAAGGACTCGGCAAAAGTTTTTCGGATTTTGAGCTCGTAAATAAGATTCTAAGATCCCTTCCTAAGAGTTGGGACCCTAAAGTCACTGCTATTCAAGAGGCTAAAGATCTAAACAATTTCCCTCTTGAAGAATTAATCGGGTCATTAATGACCTACGAAATGACTTGCAAAGCTCATGAAGAGCAAGAAGACATTCTTCCAAAGAACAGTAAGGATATGACACTTAGAACTTTCGAAGACCACTTGAGAGAAAACTCAAGTGATGAAGACTGTGACGATGACTTGGCACTTCTAACAAAGAAATTCAATAAATTCATTAAAAGAAACAAGTTTAAAAATGACTCAAAAAATAAATTTGAACCCAAAAAGGACCAAGTTATTTGCTACAAATGCAAGAAGCCGGGACACTACAAAAGTGATTGTCCCCAAGCCAAGAAAAGAACACCAAAGAAGAAGGTGCTCAAAGCAATGTGGGATGACTCAAGCGCATCCGAAGAAGAGGAGTCTAACACCGAGCAAGTTGCTCATTATGCCCTAATGGCCATCGGAGATAAGGTAACAAATTTAATTGATGCAGATTTATCATTTGATGAATTACTAAATGCCTTCCATCACTTATTTGATGAATGCAAAACTATTAGTAAAAAATACAAATTGCTAAAAAAGGAGCATGATAGTCTTACTTGTAATTTCAATAAATTAGAAATTCAATATCATGATAGTTTAGCTCCATGTAAAAATGTCATGATCTAGAAACTCTCCAAAAGGAGAACTTGTTACTTAAGGACACCTTGAAGAAATTCGAGGTTGGTAGCAAGTCTTTGAATATGATCCTTACAAATAAAGGTCATGTTCCTAAAAGAAGTGAAATCGGATTTGTGAGAAGTCCTCACCAAAATCCAACCACCTTCATTAAAGGCCCTATCTTATATGTTCGGCACCAAAGCAAATGCAACTTTTGTTGCAAACATGGACATAGAACTTATCATTGTCCACTCAAGAAAGTTAGTCTAAACAAATTGATTTGGGTTTCTAAAGGAACCACGATAAATTCTATGCAACATGATAAACAATTTAGATCAGTGTTTGAGGCACCCAAAAGTAAATGGGTACCTAAAAATCATCCTTTCTTGTAGAAACATACATCATCACAAGCTAGGAGCAAGAGATGGTACCTTGATAGTAGATGCTCAAGGAATATGACCGGAGATCCATCTCAATTCTCTAAACTCACTAGCATAGACGAAGGCTATGTCACCTTCGGAGACAACAACAAGGGTAAAATCATTTGCAAAGGAACCATAGGTAACAAATCCAACTTCTTTATTGAAGATGTTTTGTTAGTTGATGGTTTAAAACTTAACCTCTTGAGCATTAGTCAATTGTGTGATAAAGGATATGTTGTCAAATTCGAATCTAATGCTTGCATCATTGAAAAATCACACAAAAACACATCTATGATTGCATTAAAACAAAATAACGTATACACTATTGACTTCAATGATCTTTGTAATGAAATGTGTTTCTCGGTTTTGAATGAGGATGCTTGGCTTTGGCATAGGAGATTAGGTCATGCTAGCATGAAACTAATCACTCAAATATCATCCAAAGAACTTGTAAGAGGAATTCCTCATATCAAGTTCATGAAAGATAATGTGTGTGATGCTTGTCAATTAGGAAAACAAATTAAGGGTAGTTTCAAATCTAAGAATCAAATAAGCACCTCTAGGCCTTTACAATTGATCCATATGGACTTGTTTGGACCTATCTCTACATCAAGTCTAGGAGGTAGCAAATACGCTTTCGTCATTGTAGATGACTATAGTAGATACACATGGACTTATTTCTTAAAACATAAAAATGAATGCTTTAGATATTTTACCAAGTTTTGCAAACTTGTCCAAAATAAAAAGGGTTCTATGATTTCGTCAATTAGAAGTGATCATGGTGGTGAATTTCAAAACCATGATTTTCAAGAATTTTGTGAATTTAATGGATACAATCATAACTTCTCTACTCCAAGAAATCCTCAACAAAATGGAGTAGTAGAAAGAAAAAATAAAAATTTACAAGAAATGGCAAAAACCAGGTTGAATGAACATAGCCTACCCAAATATTTTTGGGCCGAAGCCGTAAACACTACATGCTATATTTTGAATAGAGTTCTAGTAAGACCCTTACTCACCAAAACTCCCTATGAGTTGTGGAACAACAAAAAACCCAATGTTTCATATTTTAAAGTTTTTGGGTGTAAGTGTTTTATCTTGAATGAAAAGGATGCCTTAGGAAAATTTGATGCTAAATCCGATTAAGGAATTTTCCTTGGTTATTCTTCGGTTTCTAAAGCTTTTCATATCTTCAATAAAAGAACTTTAATTATAGAAGAATCCATTCATGTTATTTTTAATGAGATTTTCGAAATCAAGAAAAATGATTTTGATGATGATGTTAATTTTGATTCTTTGAATTTAAATGAAACCCCTTCTCCAACTAGCAACTTGGATGCATCCACATCCGAAACATCCTTACCCAAGGATTGGAAATATGTAGATGCTCATCCTAAGGAGCTAATTCTAGGAGACACGTCTAAGGGGGTTCAAACACGTTCTTCTCTTAAATAATTTTGTGCCAACGCCGCTTTTCTCTCCCAAATTGAACCTAAATGTATTGACGAAGCCATGAAAGATGATTCATGGATTATCGTAATGCAAGATGAGTTAAATCAATTTGAGAGAAATGAGGTGTGGAAGCTTGTTCCTAGGCCAAATGACCATTTAGTTATTGGTACTAAATTGGTCTTTAGAAACAAGCAAGATGAATATGGTATCGTGATTAGAAATAAGGCTAGATTAGTAGCCAAAGGTTTCAACCAAGAAGAAGGTATCGATTACGAAGAAACCTTCGCTCCTGTGGCTAGATTAGAAGCCATAAGGATGCTCCTTGCCTATGCTAGTAATAATAATTTTAAGTTATTTCAAATGGATGTTAAAAGTGCTTTTCTTAATGGTTTTATTTCCGAAGAAGTTTATGTTGAACAACCTCCCGGATTTGAAAATAATAGCCTCACTAATCATGTGTTTAAATTAACTAAAGCTCTCTATGGTTTAAAACAAGCCCCAAGGGCTTGGTATGAGAGACTTAGTTCTTTTCTTATTAAAAATAATTTTACAAAAGGCAAGGTTGATACTACATTGTTTATCAAGAATTTTGAAAATAATTTTCTCATTGTTCAGATTTATGTTGATGATATTATCTTTGGTTCTACAAACGAATCTCTTTGTGAATCCTTTGCTAAAACCATGAGTATAGAATTTGAAATGAGTTTGATGGGAGAATTAACCTTTTTCTTAGGCTTATAAATTAAGCAACTAAGAAATGACATCTTTATTAGTCAAACTAAATATGCTTTAGATTTGCTAAAGAGATTTAATATGGAAAGCTCAAAAGCTATTAACAATCCTATGAGCACATCCACTAAGTTAGAAGTTGATGAAAGTGGAGAAAGCTTCGATCAAAAAACTTATAGGGGTATGATAAGAAGTTTACTTTACCTCACTGCAACTAGACCAGATATCATGTTCAGTGTAGGACTTTGTGCTAGGTTTCAATCGAACCCTAAGATATCTCATCTCAAAGCGGTTAAAAGAATACTTAGATATCTTAAAGGTACCACAAATCTAGGATTATGGTATCCGAAAACCGAGAAGTTTGAGTTAATTGCTTATGCTGATGCAGATTTTGCTGGATGTAAATTAGATAGAAAAAGCACATCGGGAACATGTCAATTTTTGGGACATGCTCTTGCTTCCTGGTCATCTAAGAAACAAAACTCGGTTGCACTATCAACAACCGAAGCCGAGTATATTACAGCTAGTGCATGCTGTGCACAAGTTGTGTGGATGAAAAACACCTTAGAAGATTATAAAGTTCATCTTAAAAATATTCCCATTAAATGTGATAACACAAGTGCTATATGTTTAACAAAGAATCTCATTCAACACTCAAGAACAAAACATATTGATATTAGACATCACTTTATACGAGATCATGTCACTAATCATGATATAGTTATAGAGTTCATTGATACTAAACATCAACTAGCTGATATTTTTACAAAGCCTTTGAGTGAAGAACAATTTAATTTCATTAGAAGAGAATTAGGAATGTTAATGTGTCCGAATGCTTGAACTCATTAAATCTATTTTTCGGACTTTCTTGATTCAATAATCAAATCACTCAATTGCTATGATGATTTTACATGATTACATGCCTTAATAATATGTTGGAAATTATGTGTTTTGGATATAAAAATTTCCATGATAATGAGCATGATTTATCTTCATGATTATATTGGAAAATCTATAGCAAAACCTTGTCCGAATGCATGAAAGTGTTAAATTTTACTTTCAGATTTTCTTGATACCTTATTCTCTTCCGAACTTAATGTAGCTCTCATAAGCATATGTCATATCGAGTTTGATTCATATCATTGATTTTTGACATATGGAATCAATTAGCAAATACATCTTTCATAGGCTTATAATGTGAAAAATATTTTCGAGAAATGGATTTGATAAAATGATTCCTTCTTATAATTTCCTTCTTGAAAAAGGAAGATTTTTTACTTGCAAGGATATTGATTCACATACATATCTTGATCCTTGTAAAAATGAAGCGTGATTTAATCTTTCCTTGAGATGTTTGTATAATTGGTATCCTATCACTCATTGTTGAAAAATTACCTATCACTCACTTGTGTTTAAAATTTGCTTATATCGTTCTCCTTTTTGTTGATGACAAAGGGGGAGAAATATATGAATTGATGCTATGAGTGCTATATTTGAATTTGCATTATGTTAAAAAAGCTTGCATCGAAATATATGGTAAATTGATGATAGAAATGCTATGATTGCTAAACACTTTGAAATATTTTCATTATGTTAAGATATCAAGAACTTGCATCGTAATTTTAAATGTTGATATCTTACCATATGATGAATTGCTACCATTACTATCATTCATATTTGAAATGTAAAACTTGAAAATGGATGTCAAGCCTTGACATCATTTTGAGAGAGATACATCATGATAGGAATCATGATGGAACTATTGATAAGGTTAAACAATCTTAACTTATCAATATGTCTCTTGAATTCAAAGGCTTTGAATTCAAGAATGACTTATCTTGAGTATGGCATATAGATAGGGCGAGTTAAAGTTAACTCCGTTATCAATTGATTGTCATCATCAAAAAGGGGGAGATTGTTGAATCTCAAATTTTGATGATGAAGTCAATTGTCATTTGTTATCTAATCCATATGTTGAGATAAGTGTGCAGGATTAACTACGATGAAAGTAAGACATGCAACAGGAGTTACGCCGAAGTCAAGACTATGATCACGTTGGGGGTTCGAGAGTTCGACGGAAGTCCGGACGGTCATCGGAGGTTCTGCGGGAACAAATCCGAGAAGTCCAGGAGCTTGCCAAAGAAGCTCATCGGAACTCGCCAAGTGGATCATCGCAAGTCCAGGAGTTTGCCGGAATTCCGCCGGAGCATCGCCGAGGGTTCGTCGGATGATCGCCGGAAGTTCGCCGGAAGCTCGACGGAAGAAGCGATTGACGTACCGGAGCAAGTTGCAGTAAATGTCTTGAAAAATATTGTAGTTAGCATGATGATTAAGTTAGAAATGGGAGGTGATCCCATTAACTTAATCTTGGGGCAATTAGGCCCTTAACAGACCCAAATTGGGCTGAATGGATCAGCCCATTCGGACCCAAATTCCCTGGCCGGCGGTGGCACCGCCCAGCAGCCGAGTCTCGGAGTGAGGCTGGGCGGTGGCACCGCCTAGGCTCAGTCTCTGAGTGAGACTGGGCAGTAGCACCGCCCCTGTTAGGCGATGGTACTGCCCGAGCTCGGTCTCCGAGCTCTATCAGGCGGTAGTACCGCCCATTTATGGCGGTAGTACCGCGAGGACCCTGAAAACATGGGAATTGACATTTTTGAGCTCCAAATTTAAATCAGTTTGGGGCCTATATAAACCCCACCCTTTCATGCATGAAAGGGCACCGAAACTTAGCATTTATTCTGAGATTTTGAGAGCTTAAAAGTGTTGTAAAAGGCTAGAAGTTCTTCTCCCTCTTTTCTTCAAAGTTTTGATCATTCAAGAGAGGAGTGAAAAATCTGTAAGGGTTGTCTCCTAAGCCCGTCAAAAGGAGTGAAATTGTAAAAGGGTGGTTGGCCTTCGCCTATTGAAGGTGTTAGGATCAGAGCGGCACTAAGAGGGGGGGGTGAATTAGTGCAGCGGTAAAGAACGATAAACTTTCGATGATTTAAACACTTTCGGAAACTTCGTACGATAAAAGCAACGTTTCGTTTGAAACCGTTTCGATTGCGTTTTAACTTGAAGGCATACGTATGAAGGAGACAAAGAAGTAGAGCATCAAAGTGAAGATGGTTTGCAGTAATGTAAATGACAATATGAAAAACGCAAACCGATTTATAGTGGTTCGGTCATGCGACCTACATCCACTTGCAAAGCCTTCTTCGATGAGGCTCCCAACTTCCACTAGCAAATCACTTTGAAGGGGAAGGACAAATACCCCTCTTACAACTTTTTACAAGTGGTTCACACTCTTACAAAGTTTCAACGAGAAAGAAGGAGGTGAACACTCAAGCAATTGAAAACAAGACTTGCTAAAGACTTTGCTAAGGCTTTTATCTCAATCTATTGCTTCTCAAAAGTTGTTATCTCAGCTGAGAATAGAGGGGTATTTATAAGCCTCAAGAGGATTCAAATTTGGGCTCCAAAATTTGAATTATCTTCGGTTCCCAAAGCTAGCGGTGCCACCGCCTGTCAGTTTTGACACTGATAGTGTACTGGGCGGTGCCACCGCTTGGCTCTCGGGTGCTGGGCGGTGCCACCACCCAGACCAGCGGTGCCACCACCTTGTTCTCGGGCTCTGGGCGGTGCCACCGCCTACACTATTTCAGCCCACTAGTTGGGCTCCAAACTTGGCCCAAACTAGTCCAAACTTGGGCCCAATTGGCCCCTACTTGGGTTATAAGATTAATACCTAATCCTAACCCTAATTAACATGCTAACTACGAATTTAAAGACATTTCCTAAGCTATTACAAAGTCCGCAAGTCAAGATTTCTTCCGGCGAGCTTCCGACGAACTTTCGACGGTCTTCCGATAAACTCTCGGAAACCATTCTACGGACTCCCGACAAGCTCTGAAACTTCACGATTTGATCTTGGCGAGTTTCAATGAGCTTCTTCAGCAAGCTATGATCTTTCTCAGTGAGCTCCGCGAACTTCCGACGAACCTTCCGGCGAGCTTCCGAAAACCCATCGGCAAGCTCCCTACTCATTCTCGGCTAGTTCCGACAGCATTCCCGACGAACCTTCAGACTTCCGTCGAACTCTCGAACTCCCAACGAATCCTTCGCACTTGACTCCGGCACTTTGTTTCGCTTTATGTCTTCATCTTTATCGTAGTTAATCCTGCACACACAAGCCAAAACTCTACTCCGATCTAGACAATTATTACAACGCGAATTGACATTCTATTGCCCGGCACGTCATTGGTTGGCGCTTCGTCCGATTCTTCAGCGCATCGTTCTCTCTTGCGGCTTATTGCCCAATCGGTGGTTGACCTCTGCAACCCCGATATCCTTGGTGCAATTCTGCTCTCCTTGGCCCGATGCCCAACGTCCGAAGCATTCTGCTGTCCAATATCCTGACGTGATCTCCTCCGGCGCAACGTCAATTCCTCCTGCGTCAACTGTCTAATCCTGATCGAGTAGACCTGCATCACTCAAAATGCAGTTAAACATCTAAACACAATCAATTAGTTTCATCATCAAAATCCGAGACTCAACAGAAGGAAGGCCTCTAGTGGACGTCGGTGACCTCATCGGAGGAGGAAGCCAAAAGTGGATGTAGGTCAAGATTGACCAAACCACTCTAAATCTCGGTTTACATTTACATTTTGTTCTCTATCTTAACTGCAATTACTTCCATAGCTTTACTTTAACTGCACTTTACTTGATCTTAAGTTAAAGCAATTTCTAAATCGACTTTCATACCGAAATCGTTCTTATTATTATACGAACGTCGTTTTAAATCATCGAAAGTTTTTCGCTACACTAATTCACCCCCCCCCCCCTCTTAGTGCTCTTGATCCTAACAAATGTCATAGGTATGCATTGATCACCTCATTTTATTTCCTCTTAGATTCACTTACATTCATGATATGTGAAGCAGCATCTAGCATAAACAAACTATTATACAATATTCCTTTTGTGATGATCTTATCATCTAATAATATTGAATAACCATTATTCTCAAAACTAATTTATATCCATTAATTATCAAATATGAAATGGAAATAATATTGTTGATAATATAATGAACAAAATAGCATGCATCCTATGCAATAATAGCTTTACCAAGCAGATGTAGGGTGACCTCACTAATAACCACTATAGTAACTTTTACCTCATTGCTCATCTCAAGGTCCATCTCGCCTTTCGCCAATCTTCTAAGTCTTGTCAAAACCTGCAATGAATTATAAATATGATAAACATTGCTAATATCCAATACCCATGTATTATCATAAGATTCTAACAAATAAAGACTGATCATGAATGTACTTGAAGCTTCTCCAAGCTTTTGTTTCATCCTCTCTTCATGGTACTCTTTGTAGTTCCTCTTCTAGTGCTTATCTTTGTTATAGTGGAATCACTAGCCTTTGTCTTCTATCAAGTTTTTCTTAGCAACCTTTACTTTATCCGATATGGCTTAATGTCCTCATCAAGGCCCAACATAGCCCAAATCAAATCATAGTATAGTGCATGTGTTTTATAGCCCAATGGTAGCTCCTCATCGTGAGAAATCCTCTAACTCTATCCATGAGTAGCCCTTTCCTACTTGAGCCCCCTCACCATGCCTAAATACCATGTTTACTCTAATATCATAAAACGATGTCATATCTTGAATTTTTTTTTCACAGGATCATAACATCTTCCCTCGAAATATATTCAAAGCCAAATAAATAAACATCACTTTATTAATAACTTATAAATATTTATTATAATTTATTTATTCATCGAATCATAAATCAAAAATAGCCCTAAGCTTTGTTAAAGAACATAGTGACATTAACTCAAAGAAACATCTAAGTAGCTCTACCTAGCAATATTAGAATCCAGTCTAGTGCTAGTAGGAGGCTACTCTAAAAATCAAAAATAAAAAAATTTTAGCAACACTAAATAGGAACTCCTATAAGTCAATTAAAAAAATAAATATATGATCATAATTCAATTATCCCATTGGTGTATATCGACTGCCTGAAGGAGCACTCCCCTAATAGCAAATGAAGATGCTTTATCCTACTAGATGAGTTTGTATTCTCCTAACAGCGGATGGAGACAAACTTATATCGCACTCCCAACAACTAATGAAATTGTGTCCATCACTTATCAAAGTGGGAACATATTCCTCCCAATAGTGGATGGAGAAATTGTCTAATAGCTCGTTAATCCCTATAGGGAATCATCTTATCTGCCCTTGGTAGGAAAATAATATCATCTCATACTAGTCATATCTATGTCAAGATGAAATAATAGATTAAAATTTTTTTTCAAATATCATTAATGTCAAATAATGTGAATTAGCCTTCAATTGACTTGAACCCTAATTCAATCAATCCAATTGAATATGATTTAACTAGACACTAGATTAACCGATCTCTAATCCTCATTTAACTAGTTTAGAACCATTAGACTAGTATAATTTAGATTAGATTATGTTCAATTTAGGTTAAATAAACTTGAATAAATCAAACCAATTTAGAATCATCATGAATCGATTTAAACTAATCAAATCTGGTTTGGTTCAATCAATGTTTGGATTCAAATCCAACTACGGTATAATAGTAGGTTAGGTTAGGCAGCCCATGTATTAGTCATATGCACTACACATGAATGTACATACACTATATCAGGCTACGCCAACCCATAACCCATGGGCTAGTTATACGCATTGCACGTTACTACCCATGTTGAGCTGGGCTAAGCTAGCCTACGGGCTAGGGTTTAACTTGTGAGTTGGGCCTACCCTATTGACTGAGCTTGACCTATTGACTAGGCCTAGCCTATGGGTTGTGGCTTAACCTACGGGTTGGGCTTGGCCTATTGGCTAAGCCTGGTTTGTTAGTTGAGCCTAGCATACTTGCTGAGTCTGGCCTACTAATTGAGCCTGGCTTGCTGGTTGAGTTTAGCCTATTGATTGGGCTTAGCTTGTAGGCTATTTTAACCCAAATCCTAACTAATTTTTTTAATTTCAAATTGTAATGTTATGGAATTATTATTAAACAAATATATTCATTAATAATAAGTCATTAAAACATAATAATAGATTAAAAGATAAATTGAAAGATATATAACATTATGAGAAAATAGCAGTCTTAATTCAAATATAAAAATCAGATATCATATATTCAATACATATGATATGAATAATTTTAATATATTCTAATGCAAAATATAAGAACCTTAAAAAGGGATCAAAGAATATCTTTAAAGGATTAAGAAATATTTTTAAACTATTTATGACATATTTTAATCTAGATAAGATTTAAAATAAATTGTAATATGAAGAAATAGCATTCATATAAAAATTGGATATCATGTATTCAATACATATGACATGAATAATTTTAATATGAATAAATCCAAAAATAAAAACCTTAAAAAAGATCAAAGAATATCTTAAAAACTTCAAATAACATATTTTACTCTAATAATAAAATTTTGACATTTAAAAGATTAAGAAATATTTGTGAACTATTTATAATATATTTTAATCCTAAAAATAAAATTCTAATATTTAAAAGAATCAAAGAGAAAAAAAAAATTTTATTTTCAAAGAAAGATTGGAAACTTATCTCTCGTCAATACGATATTGACGCTTGTTTCTCTCATTACTAAACTTGACAAGAAATTTTTATTTAATATACTAATAAATATGACATTAATAGTTATTTCCTAAATCACAATAACAAACAAGAAAATAAAATTAATTTCTAAATTAAAGATTTGATCACAAATAGGATCCAAGTATAATTAGCCCAAGTTTGAATTGCAAGCCTCCACCAGTGAAATCATATACCAATTTGTCTTGGTTACACCATTTCAGAATGACTAATAGAAATAATATCGACATGCAGTCGTTTACAGTATTACCGATGTCAGATAACAAGAAAGAGGATCACGTGCAACGATGGACGAGTGAGCACTCATTCTTGCCATGATTACGAACTCATTAACTTATCTTAATAAACTAATTAAAAATGTTTAACCTTTAAGCTAATAGTAGTATACCTCATCTACTACTTGTATAAGTTTATTTAAATCTTCAACATTCACTTTTGATGTGAAAGACGACGTTATAATTATGTCATTCCTAAAGACAAATAATTAGCACTAGGAGAAACTCAAACAAGATTAGGTTACAGAAATCTGTTCTTCTTTCACCATCGTCAAGTGACACAATTAGCATCAAGGAAAAACTCAACAAGAGAGAGACCGATGCTTACATTCCAGAACGATCGCCAATTTGAAGACCTGACGATAGCAAATCTGACTTCCAGTTTGTACATTCGTGTGGACATCCGAGACCTTGCAATCAGCAGTTGTTTACCAGCTAAACAGACATCTTTGGATCCTTCAAAAGAAGGCTTTTAGTTCCACATACAATCGACTTTCGTGATACTCGGATTACCAATAAGTAACATAGATCTCAAGCAATTACAGGATATACACAGAAAGAATGATTGCATGTTCCCGAAAGCTTGAAAGGAGAGAATAGGACATGTATTGATTTAATCATAAGCAAATTGTACATCAAAGATGTTCACCAAAGTGTCGTGGATCAGATATCCGAGACACAATCTTTACCACTAAAAGAGGACTGACTATAAACCATCCAGCAGATGTTTTCTGTGCCTTTTCAGTTTACAAAATACCTACAACAAGAGCTGCCTTGCGATCTGTGAATGTGTCCAGCTACAAGATTGGTGTGTGACATTGTTGAGTTATATACATTGCCTAGGCCTGAAATCATCGGGATCCAGAAGCTTCACCAACAACATCTCCAGCCTTCTGGAATTTACTGTCGGCTGTATGACGCTGGGTCTTCCACGGACAGAACAAGGATCGGTGCCAAACTCAGAATTTGCCAAGCACCATTTACCTGGGGTAAATCGACCTGCAGATCTCTGCAACAACTCGTCATCAATCCTGTCAAGAACAGGATCCTCCCTAGAAAAAGAGTGTGCAAAAGGGGCTCCGCTCTCGGCCATCAGATTGAAATGCTCTGATGTCAGATTCATTGGGTGCAAATGTGGTGGATCATCCCACATCATGAAACGTAAATCGTCATTGATCGTGGTATTCTGAAAATCTTGGGAGTTGCATATCACGGTATGGAAGTAACTCTCTGAGGATGACAAGAAATTTGTATAGTACATGAGTAACGTCCTGGGGAGATTATCCCATCCCCAGATGCAAAATTCAAGGAAAGGCCGCGCGAGGATCACCCATGAGGAGCCTAAGATCAAATACAAGCAAATGGGCAACAAATAACTGAAACTCATTTTTGTAGTCATTGTAGAGCATCATACCACAACTTGATAACAAGGGAAAATAGTGACCTCATAATATTGGTTGTTATAAATACAATTGATACATATAGAGGACTATAAAAAAGGAACAGAAAAAAGAATATCCATAGAAAACATGGAGAATCCTCAAGAAATTCATTGGAAACAAGTTATCTTCACATCAAACAGGTAACTTGATCACTAGAATTCTTTGTCAAAAGACGAATGTGTTCACAAGCTACAACTAACAACTAAGACACTGTCTATGGGCACTGAACAATGAAGTGCATAGCCGAGTTCATGTTTGAACTTAATTATAGCAAGATGGAAGCTGTGCAATTGCATCAAGCAATATTTAAAATGAACCAAAGAAATACAACTATTTCACTGTGAGGAAGATACAGCTTTCCTCAGAACTTTCTTGTGAGGAAGGATTATTCATGAAAAGGTAAAAAAGGTGAGACACAAATCAATGGGTTTAATATTATTAGGATGTGCGAGAAAGAAGATTCACATGTAATCCCCTCTACGGAAATCTGCATGCACACACGTCTTATTCACCCCCCTTTACCGAGGAAAATCCTCATTTTGGCTTCACTTGCTACCCTGTCTTTGATATGTCAATATACCTTGAGATGGACTAGCTATACTTGAATGATATCAAAGAACCATTCGGTACAAATTGAAGAAATTATAGAGATCTTCAGTTTCAGGTCAAAGACTCCACTATTGAACTGCAAACTTAACACCGGAGTAGGATAAAACTAACTCAATAAATGCCAAACCATGGATGTGAAAACTTGTCATAGCTAAAACAAATTGCTGGTTAATGGTCATTGATGCAGGAAAATAGGAAATCAGGGCACATCTAATATACCAAATGAAATAAAATAGTGGTAAGGCAGAACAAATATTCTACATTGGAGGCTGCACATAACATCTCGACAATAGTATATAAAACAAGTAACCTTGTCAGATGAAAATGGTTGGAAAAATGGGTAACAAGTACCTGCAAATATTTTGAAAGCAGAAGGCATGCTCCTCTTTTCTTTAGCCCAAAATATGTCTGTTCTACTTGGCTTGTAAAACCCTGGATCTACGATGATAGGTCTTGCCCTCTCATACCTGCATGCACCGTATCAACAACAACTACAATGTCGAACTCCCTAAAGTGACGCACAACCATATATGTATGTTCTTACTCTCTCCAACCAATATCGCTTGTGTGCTTAATGAAGTTGAAATCCCTTGGCAAGTATGAAAAAACATGAAGAATATCTGCATATACAATAGAAAAAGGAAGACAGTAAATAAAGAATTTAGACATGAAAGCCATTGATGGAAACATTCGAGATAATTATTTTGGATCAAGTTCCTGTCTATTATTCTCTGAAGCCCAAAGATAATAATTTGGGCATCGAGACCAACTAGACCTTGCCAAAATTACGACCTCATCAAAGAAAGGAAGGCATATCAAAGGAAGTTCTTTCCTTTTAGAATAGAGAGGAAAAATACCATCTTGGGGCATCAGAGGGTAATCCGCGGCGCTAAGATTGATGAACCAGCTCCAATCCTCGAACTCCCTCAACAGAATGGCCACCGCATGGAGGGTACAAGCAATCATGGTCGGCCCCTTCTGCGACACCGGATCTGCGTCCTCCACCATTCGAACATTGCCGAACTGGACAAAGGTGGCTTCCGACGCGGCGTACACCGCCAGATCGGCCCGCTCCCCGGGCGGCGCGGTGCGGTCGAGGTGCAGGAGGTAGAAGTTCCACGGGTGGTACGCGGCCTGGAGGAGCCGCTTGAGCCGGCGACCGTCGCCTTGAGTTCCGGAGATCAAGTAGGCCAGGCGCGGGGGCTTCGGCGGTCGGAGGGCGCCAGAGGCTCGGCCGAGATCGGAGGGGCTGTGGGGTTTGAGGGGGCCGAGGGCTCCAATGAGGAGGAGGAAGAGCGCAAGGAGAGGGATCACGAGAAGGAGCACCACCCACTTGGTATTGATCGGGAATCTGTCGACGACGCCATGGGGCTTCCTCATCGTCTTCCAGGAGGATTAGACTTAGGGTTCCGACATAGGCGCCGGCCGATCCGGTCGGCGGAGGTGCAAAAGGGGCGTACTACTTTTGTGAAGTAACGGATGAAAGTTAAATAAAGAAACTTTTGCATATAAGCCCATTATTTATGATGAATTACAAGTTTACATTCATTTTCGTATCATTATCCATATAAATATAAGTAGACTAAAAAACATAATTATAGTAAAAAAAATTATATAAGGTGTTTATTTTTAATATTGCAGTTTTAAGGGACGTTTACAATAAAGTCCCTACTTGTGGTGAAATTAAACAACGGGAACTTTTCAGAGTTCTCCATTTAAACACGCCAAAAAAAAAAAGAATCACCAGAAATTGGTTTCTTTATGAGATTAAAATGGATTTTTTTTTTCCCATGGAAAAAAACCTTTACTGGATGTGTTGTCTAAAAAGTTCATGCAAAAGCTAAAGAAATTATATTGTGTGCTATACAGGTAGTGTTCTTTTTCTTATATGACAGGTAAAGCTTCGATATCCTGCACAAGACAAGGCTGCATTAGTTTGAGATCCTTGGAGTCTCAATTGACCTCCATGGATGCTCAGAACTTAATGGAAAAGATTGGGGCCATCCATGATTCAAATACTTTCAGGTAAATAAATTAGTTTATGCAAATGCGTTAGAGCAGAAATCTGAGTAATGTAATTTCCTACTGTGGAACAAATAACGCAAACAAGATGAAATAGTGAGACGAGACTATGATTTCTTCAAGGGACATCCATGGAGAGGAATAAACTAAGCATCATCTGCAGCAGCACTGGCAGCATTCAGATCCACAGTCAGATCAGGTTCCTGTGCCATGAAGAAGCCAACAAATTGGTTAGTTGTATAGTTCTATTAATGTTTCTGGTGCTACTGCAGGTTCTCAGTGTAGCCTAATGAAAACCGAGGATGACATGTTTACCGAGGATGACATGTTTGTATCTATTACAACTGTTTAATTCCAGTAATCTAGCGTTCTCTAAAACTTGTCATGTGTATCCTTTTGCAGCTTGTGTTAGTAACCTTAAAAGTCATCCTAAAGAGTTGGAAGTTACCTTTCCAGTTATCTTTCTGTACATGGAGATGACATCTTCCACGGTTGTCTCAAAGTGTGTGGTGGCGTCATAGCTCTGCAAAAGAGAGACCATGATTTAGAAGTTCCATACAAGAGTCTTTCTGCGAGATACATAGTAAACTATGAAGCGTTACGTACAGTGGATATGAAGCAACTGTCCTCTTCATGGTTGTTTGTAGGTTCATATCTATCATAAATGTCGAAAAATGTCTCATTTACTGGTCCAAGCAAATCGATGCCAGGCTTCAGTTCTGTCTCAGGATGATCGGTTTCAGCCTCAGTGGAAACAAAAGCGATATATTTCCCTTTCGGAGCAACGTTGTGTGTGTAAGAGCAGCAAAACACATACCTGTAATAGAGCAGGAGAGTTAGAATCTACACCTGGAAGTAAATGATGCAGAGATAAAAACCAGGAAGTTGTGAAAAACATACATGTCTGATCTACGTCCAAGTTGTTTCTGGGGCAGAATAATCTGCACCGACTGTGAGTCGTTGGTATTTGGGATTGGATGACTCATTATACATATAGCACGAGCTACTTTACCAACCTTCTTTACCTGTTACACATATTCTGAATTAGAGGCCAAGGGTTCACTATGTGCAAAATGACAGATAGAGATCCGCACTCACTTTACTTGGCAAGTAAGAAGGATCACAGACTACTTTTTTGCATTTAGCAGTCTCCCCCTCAGATGTCACACCATAAGCTTTTCCATTTTCATCAAACTCAACCTGTCTTGCAGGACACAGCACATCATCATATGTTGTTTGGTTCTTTCAGAATCCAATCAACCATGCTCATGGTGATTAGCTAACTTCAAAAAAACACATGAAAGTTTGTCACCTTGCATTCTGGCTTGTTAAGCATGTAGGTGCCACCATAAACTGCACTCAGACGAGCGAATCCCTGTAAACAAAGGCTTGTCATAGATCAGCTAACTTGGAATCATCATGAAAAACTGTCATGGTGAGAGATGAAGACAGACCTGAGGAAGCTCTCCCAAACCATAAAGAGGATATATATAAGGAGAACCTCCTTGAAAGCGTGCCAATGATTCCGCATACAGCTGTTCAAAATAAGTGTGATGATGAGAAGTACAGTTTCAGAAGAAAGACAAGTTCATACGTTGACTCACTTCATTAAGTCAGTTTCAGTAGAAAGACAAGTTGTGGATAAAAATTGAACAGTCCATCATACTTGGAGTCATTTCCTTAAGGTTATGTGAGTTTGCAATCTATTCTTGTGTATTGCTACCATGTAACATGAGCGTGAAAATGCCTCAGGATTCCATTTCTTCGTAACCTTTTGCTTAAGTCGGTAGATAGAAAGATGTGAATTGTATTAATTGGCCACTTTCTTGAGTTCGATGATAAAAACAAATGATTCCAATAATGGATGCAGAGAAAATGATCAAAATAGATGAAAATGCAAGGGTGTGTGCCAAGACCCAGGAACGAAAAAGAAACAAACACATGAATATTATATCAGTAGTCTCACAGCTCCAAGAGGATGTAATTTAGAGTAGACTGGCATGAGATGAGCAGGAGCAATAGATTCACAAAAGACCATGACCAAAGAGCTTGAATATACAATCATATGTCCGTGCCAGCAAAACAGAAACTGAGACTTTATTTTTCAGGTGCAGTGTAAGAAACAATGCTTTTACCTTCATTCTTTTTACAGTATCAATTGCAGGCTCATCCAAGTAGCTATCATCTCTATGAAGTGCCAATGCATGCCCGATAAAGTCAATCGTGTTGTCATCCAATCCATATTTGCTACACCAAAGAATGCAAGCTTAATATGTCAAGTCTATTTAACTTTGATTCTTTATGTACTTAAAGAGTTGAATAAGTAGTCTCAATAGAGAAAATGGAGCCTGTTACATGCATTTCCTTTGTTGACAAGATTAATATGCCCTAGAAATCTTTCTTGTCTTCCAAATAAGAGGATGTCCCATCCCCATAAGATGTAGTGATTCCATACTTGTTATACTTGAAGCACTGTCCATCTGCTATGAAGATAAAAATGCAATAAATTCCATTCTAAATGCATTTTTCTCTCATGTTTATCATGTTAAATAGTTACATTATATTTTTAATGAGGTATCAGTCTAAGACAGTGGCACTACTATGCAACTCTATGTTGATATAATATTTCTAAACAATGGAAAAAAATTACCATTGCTAACATGCCTAAGTTCAAATCAAGAGCAATATGTGTGAAGTTAAATCTACAACAATAATAAGCTCCATTCTCTATATGTCATACTTTCTTCTACGTATTAGGCTCTAAACATACTGTTCATGAATAAAACTCGAGAATGTCTCTAGTTATTTTAAGCTTCCTTCTCTTGTTCAAACTAAAGTTGTGTATATTTTTAATAAAATAACTATCTCACCCAAGCATGAAAATGCTCTCCAAAAACATGTATATCTGTGAAGGTTATGTAACAAACACTAGCATCGGTTGATCATCAAGATGGCCAACTGCAGCATGCTTAAGATTATATATAAAAGTTGATATAGAAAAATTGTAACTTAGCATATGAAATACTTATGAAATTAGATTAAGTGTGATCCAAGCAAGTTTGTCGAAAAAGGACTTGGAATAACAAAAATTAGATGCCTACGAAATGACTTCTCTGCTAGTAACTTTATGCAAATCCATTCCTTCATGAGACTTTGGCTCATTCTCTTCATAATCTTGCACATAAATGAAAAACTTCCTCGCACGGCGTTTTTCAAAAAGTCCCATCAGTGTCGATTTCAATGCTTCAACATCAGTTGCCGGCACTTTGTAAATCTGGTAGAACAGCAGCAGAAGCGTGAGAACTTCGAACTGGATCTTTATTGCTAGATACAGGTACAAGAAGAAGAGTAGGCAGATCACAGTTCAGGTTTGGCACCTTCCCCTTGTTGTACACAAAGCTACCATCGACTGCTTTGAAGTTCAAATACTTGGTAACACTGGTGTGGATGAGAACACGAACCAAACCACCATTTGCCATCATAAACTGCAAGTTTGAATGATTCTAACTTGTCTATGATATACTCATTTATGAGAGATCACTTATTAACCCATTTTTATAAGACTAGAAAAAACACCAATCAAATAACATCTGTACCATTACAGTTCAAAAAACTACACCACACCTTAGGGACCATGTCAACGTTGTACTCCTTGCTTGGGCCCAAATGTTCTGGAGGCTTGTCATTGCCCTTGAATCGCTTCCAGAGCTATTTGATCAGAAAAATGCAAGAAAACGCACAGATGATACTCAGTGCCAAGAAAAGAACGATGACAGTTGGATGATATTAATTAAAAACGAAATGCTTTGGCAAAAACCTGAATGAGATTAAGAGATGTTGACTCCCCACCATAATAGTCATTCCTGTCCATATGAAGAACCTGTCTCAGAATTTAAAACCATTCAAGTATTAGTGAATTAGACAAATTAGTATATACCTTGCATATGTACTTAAAATTAATATTCATTGCATAACATTTGAAGTAAATAACAAATGTATCAATAACACAATATTTGGTTCCAAACACATGAATGGAAAGCATCCCAAAAAGCACTAATGCTGTGATTCCTAAAAGGAAGAAGAAGAAGAAGAAACCACCAGTTTACAACTTTTGCAGATAAGTGACATGAACATGTCCTACAATATTGGTGCAGCTGGAAGCTGAGAAATGTTATTTTCTTTATGGTGGTACTACACATATTTCTAAGTTTCAGGGCTGTGTTCTGTCTCCTTGAAGTCATGGATTCTGAAGCCTTTCTTTGCAAGCTGAACCATAATTCTATGGAGGCCCTTTGATTCCTCTTATTATCCCTTGAGTGATTGTTTTTTTTTTTATTCTTTTTCCTTGTCCTTTTTACCCGTCCTTTTTTGCTTGTTTTCTCTCTTCTCTATTCTACTATTATATGCTTCATGCTAATAGATTTGGTTCGTCATCATCTTGACCTACCCATTCCTCTTGAAAGAGATGTAATGCGAACGAACATCATTGAACTGATTATAAATGGCAACAAATTTTTGAGAAAATGGGTAGATCTACCTAAAAGATTACCAAAGAACAAAAATTATACATCCACTAAACTGGAAAAGGTCACGGAAATTAATAGGATGAAGAATACTGTAAGGGGGAACTAATCTAGGTATGTTGCATACAAAATCCTGAATTTATAGCTTAATAACGAAACAGCAAAAGCACCGAAGGCAAAAGAGATTGGAACTAGGTTCCTGATTTCAAGAAATCCAGATGCTAATTGTAGAATATGGGAAGGTATTGTCCAAAGTTTCACCAATAGAGTTACATTGTAAAAGAACACTTCTCCTTGGTCTTACAATTCTCCACAGTGACAACAGGGTTTCAGTAATATCAGCAAAAAAATACATTACAGGTACGTTAAAATGAATTCATATGGTAAATGTCGGAAGCAACATTCTCAGAATTCGGTATTTACTGGCATTTCCTATCTAGTTAAGAGATCTAGAACTTCAGGCAAAGAGTACAGATAGATATAGCAGGTCAGTTAACAAAATGATCTCCTCCTGGTAATCGTTATTTTATTTCGCCCTAGAATTACCTTTTATTTGTGAACTGGCATCATCAACAACCTAGGAAGTCAAATTTCCAAGAACAGAGTAGTCATCTAGCAGATATCAGGAAGTATCCACAGATCAAGAACCCCCCAACCCAACAACATCAAAACCAGAAGTTGAATCAGCGAGTCCCAAAATTTTAGATCTCAACGATGTTCACAGACCAAACAGAGCGAATCTAACTTCTGAATCAGAAGTAATCGAAGCCACAGAAACTAGTAATTCTTGATCAGGAAAATAGAAGGAGTGGAAAGACCTTGAGACCATCGACAGAGAGGAGGCCGCTGAGGATGCATTCTTTAAGGCCCGTGCCGAGGACGATGACGTCGTATTCCTCATCCATTCTTCGGAGAGAGCGAGAGAGAGCGGCAGAGACCTAAAAAGAAAGCAGGGGCTAAGAGGGACTTCGAGGGTGGAATTAAAGGGGTAGCAGGCGGAGAGAGAGAGAGAGAGAGAGAGAGAGAGAGCAGGTCTTTAGGCGGGAACCCATGGCGGGAATGCCGTTAAGACCGTTACGATGTGCACCACCCACCAAGCGACACGTCTCCGTCGGTTCTTGACCGTCCGATCAGCGGACGCTATTTTTAAAGCAACAAAGACGAAATAGGTTTGCAAGATCCACATACAACGACGATGTCAACTTGATTCATACAATCATCGATGACATCAATCTTTTTCTCCTGTTTCAACCAAAAATAAATCTTTATCGATCTTTCTTTAATTGATTTTATGGTTAAAATTAATGTATATAACACATATATAGTTGAATTATTTTATTATTTAATAATTTGAGAAACTACAGGTTGTACACTTTGATGGTTAAAGTTAATTTGCATGTGAATGATTGATGCTAAAAGTCATCTATTTTTTATTTTAAGGAGGAGGAGGATTTTTTGGCATCTTATCAATTCCTTTCGAAACTTATTATTATTATATATAAAATAATGAAATGATAATTATCATTTAGGTCAGATCAATTATCATTTAGGTCAGATCAATTATGAAATGATAATTGATCAGCTGATCTATATGCACTGTTGTGCTCGATAAGCATGATTAGAGTTGTATTAGTACTTGTTAATATAATTTAATTTTACCTTTTAGAAAAAAATTATTTTTATTTTTATTTTCTCTTTTCTAGGTTTTCTGGATGAAGGAGTCTTATATAAAATATACTACTCTTTGTTAATGTGCTTTAATTTTATGTATTTCCCACATTTGTTATCTTGTCACACAAAAATAAGAAAACAAATTATTTGTAATAGGATATCTGCATGGTGATACACAAGAACATAAAAGCACTTTGTAATTTTTTTTATGGCAGATTTTGATTCCACCTAAAGAGAGTTCGAATTCAATTAAGTCAACTTTCGCACTTGTCGCAAATAGAGATGTTAAGAAAATTAGGGATTCAATTATATATCCTATAAAAATATATCGAAGACATGCTCGATAAAAACTTTATTGATGCTTAAGTTAATAATAGATTTGGAAGACTTAGATTGTAGTAAGATTTAAGAATTTTTCTTTTATTTCAAGGATGTACTTGAGGGCTCTTTATAGTGTGTTGAGGTAATTGTTGAACCAAGATAGTAGTTAATGTAGAAAATAGTTATATGGCTTTTCTGACTATTATTGAGTGGTAGGATCATTCGTCAAATCATCGAGTAACGGTTCGTTTTAACATCATACATAATTGGTTGTCTTCTCGATCAAATAGGCTATCATATCAGCTGTCGAGTCACCTTCTATCTCGATCCTTGAATGATATTGATCCAACTTACAAATGATGTGATGTGTCATCGGATTTTCTATGTATCATATCTCCATATGATACAAGGAACTCAAGGAGATACCAAGATGACATAATCCAATGGGATTGAAAGACCAGAGATTTATTTGAACTGATGTCCTGTTGGTGAAGGCCCCGCTTGAAGTTGTTGATTGCAGATTCCTGTTCTAAGAGTTGTGCTCCAACATAGAGTTCTTGGCAAATATATGCAAGTGTTGTGTGTGTACTGATGTTGCAGTCAGAAGGAAAAGGTTGTCTTGCTGTTCTGTGATTCTTGCATCAACATTCTGAATTATCAGAAGTAATGGCTTTGACAAAGCTGTAATTGCTGTATAATGGACCTACCGAAACAACTACAGAACAAAAATGGCAGAGACTTACGAAGAAAATTTTGAGAGGCCTCAGTCCAGCAAAAAGCAGATTTGAAGGAATAGTTTACAGTACAGATGCAGTCTCATGATTCATGGGTGAAGGAGAAGGTGGGGTGTCTGTGTTGAGGCCAAGCATCATGCATGTCCTACACTTTAGAACTGGTCCCTGCCGACAACAATAATTTAGATTCGAGATCACAACCACGGTTTGATTGAGATCTCAACTCAACAAAAGATTGATGGTGCATATGTGAGTGCTCCACTCCAGCGACATCTGAAGTATCATGGATAAGTAGGAGTGATTGTGTAAAGGTGATTTTATAGTTATCTTTTCGTCAATTAGGACTCCACACATAGATATTCAGAATGTCACATCAGTGTATCGTATCAAAAGCTAATAGATATCGTCTTTCTATGATAAAATCGTAAGTCTTAATTATTTAAAATATTTATTCTTTGTTCTTGATCCTTTCATACTATGTTGGTTGGTGAGCTCAATATTCTTCCATATTCAATGCAAATGAGTGAGATTCTGCCTTTTTTTTCTTGAGGATATTTTAAGGTTAATGATTCAGTGGAATGGAAGTGTTGCTCCTTGTAAGATTTCACTTTGACACTTGCTCTCATATGGCAATGGCACAATCCATTTGATGAAACAAGTAAAAAGACTGCAATTATTAGCTTTCGGGATTACAGATCAAGTTCCCCACAGGTGGGTAAGATCTACTAGTTCTCAGCAGCCTGCCCACCTTAGTTCAACTCACCATGAGTGATAAGTCTCTTCAGAGTTCAGTAAAAATAAATAGTTTACTCATTCCACATATTTCTCTTATTTTTACTACCACGTCTTTGATATAAGGTGTATACTAATTAGCTAGCTCTTGTGGATTATAAATAATATGTTTTAGGGGAGATCATTTGTATATGAAATATACTGATATACCTAAATTATCATTATTATAGTATTTGATAAGTTAATATTTTATCGTCAAACATAAAAGTTTACGAGGAATTATTCGTTTTGGATGAGCTCATTTTAGGGTGTGCCTCAAAAAACGTTAAGAGTGATGCTAGAGGCTTATAACCTCTCGGTTTCCTTATTCCTCAATTAATATAGAACTAAATGTCTTTATCATTGCTTGATAAGTATGGGAGTCGAGAGTTCATTGCCCTCCTTCTAGTGTCATTCTGATAAATCAATATTTTATAGTTATTGATAATATTTTATTAGTGCCCTTAGCTCCCCTACTAAAGGGCACTAATAAAGATATTTAATTATTAATTGAGGAATAAAAAATCAAAATTTTATAAGACTCTAACATCATCTTTATCCCTTTTAGGACTCATCTTTCATAAAACTGTATAGATTTACCCAAAACGAATAATTCTTTGTGAGTCTTTCATGCTTACACCAATAATAATAAAATATTAATTTATCAATAGTGATAAACTAGACTCATATATTATGGTTTGAGAATCCAAATTCTCATCTAATAAATTTTAAAGATGTGTGCACTAATTTAATTGATAAAAAAATTTACTATTGATAATACGATCTTAAAATCACATCTAGTCTTCATAATTTTATTTAAAAAAAGATAATGAGCTTCCCAAATTCAACTGACAAAGGCCTAAACTTTATTTCTGATCAGAATTTGGTTCTGTTGTTATTGAAATGGTTGTAAGATTTCCACAAAAATTGACTGACTTGAGAGTAAGTGCATAACTCTAAGCTTCTTCTCATTTTTAAAAACAATATATTTAAAAAAAATAAGTATATTCATTTCACTAAATTATCATATCTTTCATCATATTTAATCAAAAATTAAGTGCAGGAGACTCCTATCAATATGGATTTAAAAATATTATTTTAAAGATTTAAATTATAATATTCCATATTAGAATTCTGAAAAGAGTGCCTCAAGTGATAAGGTTGATAATGCTAAACACCAGTATTGAATCAAAGGAACTTATTTCCTTGTTGTATAATCCCAATCAATGATCCAATTTGCATAAGATTCTGAAAAAGGATATGTAATACCACTTGTTGACGGATAGTGAAATGTTAGGTTAAGGGAAACTTATTCGGACTGATAATGATTAATTATTATAACACTTTTTTTTTTCACGGGTTTAGGTGATAATCCTTACAAGTCACTCTTTTACAAGTATTCCCTCACATATCTCTCTTAAGGACTAACTCTAAGCATCATGAGGAGAAAATTTAAAGTTTTTACAGAGTTTACTTAACTTTTTTCGTAAGAATTCTTGTTCCTTTCATGCTACCCAAGTAAGATATTTATAGGCCTTAAATGGTTTCAAAATTAGAATCAAAAATTTAAAATTTTGAGTCTTTTTGGTACTAGTGGTACCACCGTCTATAGTCTGACATTGGGCGGTACCACCACCCAGTCTAACGGTATCACCACCTGACACACTATCACTAGACGGTACCATCATCTGACAGAATTCTCAGAGACTAAACTCTGATGATACCATTGCCTGATAGGGTGGTACCATCATTTGACAGATAATAACTATCGATGGTACTATCATCCAATCTGAGTGGTACCACCACCCAGACCACTTGAGAGATTGCTCTCCGGGAAATTCCACCACCCCAGTCTAGTGTTGCCACCGTCCATTTCTGTGTCTATCTTAATCACATTTCTCATTGCAAGTAGACATCATTTCGTATTGTTACCTAAATTGTTTGCATACTTACATATGTTCAATTTGCTAATTCTAAAGAAATTATCTACTTGAAAAATATAGAAATAATTTTACTTGTTTAATCGGTGGATATGTAAGCTTATGCATTTTTCACTCTATCACAGTGCCTTAATCATACCCATGTGATGACATGACACTCATTGCATAATCATATATTAAAATAAATAAAAATAAAAGATAGTAGATAAGGAATAAATCAAAATTCAATTTGATTTATAGCCCAATAATATAGGAGAATAATATACAGTAAAAAAAATATCTGCACCAGCACAATATCTGATGTCCTTCATGCAATCCCCTAAATAATCTAAATTTGGAACAAATTTGAATTTAATTAAAAAATAGTCTTTTTATTATCAATTAGGATATATTATAGTTTCTTTCTTAATGGGTTTTGATGAGATGATAGTCTAGGAGAGGGAGTTTATTAAACTCTAAAATTTAGGAAACAAATGCAAATATTAATCATAAAAATTCTGGATTACTAAACTCTTTTTTCTCTCTCTCTCTCTCTGGTACGAAGGGACAAAACAGAGCTCCCTCCATGTTTATCAACAATGGAGCAGAGTCTCGTTCAAATGGAGATATACGATACGATCCAAAGAGAGATAGATTCTTTGATTCCCTCTCCTTTATATATATATATATATTATCATCTAAAATTTATATTTTTATAGTTAGGTTCTTCAACCCTTTTGGATTTTGTTATTGACATAAAAAAAGAACATCATTTATTCGTTACCAGGGTTACTGTACACAACAGTCATTTATTGTAGTCTATGATCATTGACCAATAAAGGTCATCACTCTCAATAGTATTATCGCTAATAGTAAATTATCGATGATAGCCCATTGATCAAATATTGATAACATGTTGTCCTTGACTTTACTTACCTTGCATCGCTCGTAAATAAGTGATAAGACGAACGAGATAAGAAAATAAATTTATAACACAAATAAATTATTCAAGCATCATACAAATAAAATTGAATATCACATTTGTACGGGTGTTTATAAATAAAATAGATTAGATATACTTTTATGATGTAATATATTTAATTTCAAAATAATAACCTCTAATACAAATTGTAAACATAAATATTTTAATCATGCTACTATTATATGAAAAAAACTTAATGCTAAGAACTAAAATAAAATAATAATGGATCAATATCAAGATTATGTACTTTTTGATTTTATTCAAAAAATCTTTATCTAATTTGAGAATAAGCTTCGTAATAAATAAATAGCAATAGAACAGATATATAAGATGAACTAGATTCTTTTTTTTTTTTGGTATCATTCATAAGATAATTATAAGTGATGGAATAGAGACTAAGAGAGATTAAAAATAGATCAGTATCATATTTAGTTCATCGATCTATATGTGAAAGTAGAAAATAAATGAAAAGTAATTAAAAGTATCCCTATCATCAAAGTTATTTTCTAAGAAATTCTATCCCGAATAAATTTTTTTTATTTACTAATATTATAATAGAAATTTTAATTTTATTAATAATATATTTTTTATCTAATTAAATATGATTATATAATCTAACATTTTACTCACACTCATTAACTTAATAACTTCTTGACATAGTCTAATATGAGGAGGGAGGTTCCCTTCGCACGAAGTAAGGTCAAAAAGAAGAAGAGACCATATCAACTCAATCCTTGGACATAAAATAAACGATTAAAAAACTGACTTCATAATTAATACTGTTCAAACTTTGAATGCAAAGGCGATCCATCGCTAGTGTGATTCGTCATATCATATCATGGAAGTGAACCGTGTTTCATATATTCCTACCATGCTTATATTATACATATAAGGTATTATTTAATTAAATTTATTATTATTTAAACATTAATGTGGTACGTGTCTTCATAGGGAATCAAAGTCTAATAATCTATCCACCTTATCATATACGAATCGGATCAGGATCGGATACATTGACAAACTGACAACTCACCACAATGCCGTCACCGTCAACTAACGTCAAAACCCGGCCTCATCCGGTGGAGACCCCGACCCAACCCCGGCTTTTTTTAACGGACCCGTAACCGTTTCGGCCTCCTCTCTCTCTCTCTCCCCCTCTCTCTCTCTCTCTCTCTCTCATCAGCCGCACCACGAATGCAGGCGCCGACCGCTGCGGAAGCGTCGAGGTTGCTCTCTTCTTCCACGATTCAAACCCTCTCCTTCTCCCTCGAGCTCCGAAAGGTAACCCCTGAAGCAGATCCATCCAATTTGCTCCCGTCCCTTCTCTCGAGCGGTTTTGATGCTTTATCGTAAAAATCTCGACTTTTCCCCCTTGTTCTTGGGCATTCTTGTTTTGGTGAGAGTAAGTGTTTGGAGTTGGGAAAAGGATTTGATTTGGGAGATTTGATGGTGGGATTTATGGAATTGAACTATAAAGGTCCGTCTATGGGATGTTCCGTGGATCTCCAACCCTAGATAGGACTGGAAGAGGCGAGGAGGTGAGTGGGCGGAGGAAGAGATGGAGAGGGGCGAGCGAGACCACGCCATGGGAGACTCCATCCTCACCACCCTGACTATGGAGAACCCCCATCCCCCCTCCACCGTCCTCTCCATGGACCCCGCCGGGCCGCCGCCGGCGACGGTCCCCGCCCACAATGACTGCGACCACGAGATCTCCAACATCCAGCGGCGACAGCAGTCCGTCCTCTCCTGCCCGCCCGACATCAATCTCCCGCTCTTGGTCGACCAGTCGTCTCCGCAGCAGCCCTGGGACCCGGACCCTATGGACATACTGGACGTCGGCCTGGGTCCCCAGATCTACGACCATGACGCTGTCCTCAACCTCCCCAAGGTTGGTGGCACCGGCGCCGCCGCCGGGGCCCGTAAGTGCGCCAAGAGAGGGGACAGCATATGGGGCGCGTGGTTTTTCTTCACTTACTACTTCAAGCCCGTGCTGGCGGAGAAGTCCAAGGGCAAGGTCGTCGTCCGCGACGCAGAACTCGACAAGTCCGACCTTCGCCTCGACGTCTTCCTCGTCCAGCACGACATGGAGAACATGTACATGTGGGTCTTCAAGGAGCGGCCGGAGAACGCGTTGGGGAAGATGCAGCTGCGGAGTTACATGAACGGCCACTCGCGCCAAGGGGAACCTCAGTTCCCTTTCAGCGTTGACAAGGGATTCGTGCGATCCCACCGGATGCAGAGGAAGCAGTACAGGGGGCTTTCCAACCCCCAGTGCGTCCATGGGATCGAAGTGGTTCGGTCGCCAAACCTCTCGGTGGTAACAGAGGCCGACCGCAAAAAGTGGGCCGAGCTCACCGGCAGGAACTTGAACTTCTCGATCCCAGCCGAGGCTAGCGATTTCGAGTCATGGAGGAACCTCCCAAGCACGGATTTTGAGCTCGAGAGACCTCCCCCTCCTCCTCTCAAGACTGCAGCGCATCCCAATTCGAGGAAGGTGCTAAATGGTTCGGGTCTTAACCTCTCCACCCAACCATCGAATCATGCAGGTGGAGATTGCATGGACCTTTCACCGGTCTACAGCAAGCGCAGGAAAGACTTCATTTCCCATGGGGCGTCCGAGGATTGTTGCTCGTCCGGCAATCCATTGTCAGATAGGCCTCAAGATATGGAAGTTCATGCGACGGAGCCATCATGGGTGAATGAGTTTACTGGTGTCATGAGGCATGCGTGCGGCCCGGTGACTGCTGCAAAGACGATCTACGAGGATGAAGAAGGGTACTTGATCATGGTCAGCTTGCCTTTCTCCGATCAGCAGCGGGTGAAGGTATCATGGAGGAACAGCCTGACACATGGGATAGTCAAGATATCCTGTATCAGCATTGCTCGGATGCCTTACATAAAACGACACGATCGAACATTCCGGCTCACGGATCCTTCTCCTGAGCATTGCCCTCCGGGGGAATTTGTGAGAGAAATACCACTAGCAACCCGAATTCCTGAAGATGCTAAGCTGGAAGCTTACTACGATGAATCCGGAACAGTTCTGGAGATCATGGTGCCTAAACGCAGCGCTGGACCCGAAGAACATGAGGTTCATGTGTGCATGCGCCCTCCTCATCTTGGTGCCAATGAACTCATGTTGACTTGATGGGCAGTAACTTGGTGTGTATTGGACGGTGATCATGTTGTTTACTAACTCGATTGTATCGTAGGAAGAAAAGTATGAAGTGAAAGTTCATCTTTGTCATGTGGAACTCCAGCAACTCTGTGTCACCGACCGGCTTAACCACTCTTACGAAAAATGTTGTTCCTTTTCTTTTCTCCTATTTTGATATAGGATTCAAGCGGATTTACAAATCTCCTTCTTCTATGTCATTATTTTGTAGGCACAATCAATACATATTTGAGCCTATAAAACAAAGTATCTCGGATTCAACCCCAATTATTTCGTCTCTGATCCACGCAGAACCACTACCAGAAGTCAAACACGCACTTCCTCCTCCTCTGCTGCTGCTGCTGCTGTTGTGAGCTGAGGTTTCATACGTGAGGAGTGCCGTCCCCTACATGGCTTCCCATGCGCACGACGATGCCGTCCATGTCCCGCACGTAACCCACCTTCTGCCCCCACTCCTTCACCTCGGGAGGGCTCACCGGCACCGCCCCGTGATCGACCGCCCTTTTGTAGGCCGCATCAACGTCGGTGTAGTCGAAGCAGACCTCGACGGGGCCTCTTTCCCCCTCCCGTGCCGGCGTCCGGACCGCGCCCGTCCGCTCGTCCGTCTCCCTCTGGTGCAACGGCGTGAACGCGATGGTCGTCTGCCCGCTCTCCAACTCCCCCCACCTGCTCACCATCAAAGAAACGGTTAATATAACGACGTAGGAGTCGAAGGTGGCGGCGCATGAGGCGGCGGAGGAAGAGTCGGACCTGTGGGAGCCATCGAGGCGGCGCACCTTGTAGCCGAAGGCGTCGGAGTAGAAGGCGACGGACCTAGCGACGTCCTTGACGTAGACGACGGTGTAGGCGAAGGCAGGGACCAGCTGACGAGCCATGTTTCACTACGGCGTAACTTAGGAATCGGGGAGCGGGATGCCGGTGAGGGGTGTATATAGCAGGTGCGCGCGATGAGGACTAAGGGACAGATGGCGGCCATGCACGGCATGGCAATCGGCTCGCAGAACACGTTTGCTGGATCAACTTTCAAAGGCCAGGCAGGTTTCAGCTTTTCGGATGGTCACATATCTTTCTTGGAGTGCGGCCCTGGTTACGAAGTGATGGAAGAAAGCTGTTGCCTGCTTTAAGCCAGACGGCAAACTCCTGATCAAAGTCACCCGGATATTATTTGACCAGATCTGCCGAAGAAGAGTAATCAACTCGCGTCGAGCTCGAGTCGAGCGAAACCATCTGTCACGTCATCGCGGTGATCTCCCTGTCCAAGGGTTACTTCGCATCATATCAAGCTTGCTCATCGGACGGTCACCACAGCGGCATCATCTCTTCCACGATGGGGTTCGGCTCCTGTGTCTTAGCCGAGGCACCAAACAGCAAATATCTCCCTTCTATTGGTTTAAAACAATGGGACCCAATAGACAACCGGTTCGAGCCTGTTTTGTGTCCCGGTCTAGTACTGTGGGCTTGGCTGAATTGTGTGAAATAGACGGTGGGCTCTTGTTTGGGGAATGATAACGGGTCGGATTCTACCTTAATATTGTCTAAAGAATTCAAAAAGTCCTACAGGCCCTGTATTATTCATATTATATGGCGATACATATGAGAAAGAATTCTACCTTAATATATAGATCAAAACCCTAAAGAGCGTTAATATTTTTGAGGATATATATCAAGTAATAAAGAAAAAAAGAGAGAAAACCTAAATGCCAATAATATAGCAAAAACTGAAGTAATAGATAAATAAATTATTAATTAAAGAACTCGAAAAGCAATAGCCCTTCTATTGTTGGTTACTCGTATTCGGTCGAGCATACAACAAATGATAAATCCATAAGGAATCTCAATAATTTACTGTTTAATATTTAATTAAACTTAAATTTTAAGTCATATTTAGATATTTTAAACCTAATTAAACGATAATATCTATAGCAACATTATTTTTTTTGCAAAAAAAGAACTACACTATTTTTCATTAAAAGTCTAAAAATATACATATTGAGCTTTGGAGAAAAGTTATGGTTTATGGATTCCGATTAATAAAACCACTAAAATTAAAATAATAATTTCAAAGATAAATTTTAAGAAAATACTTGAATTTTATCCCATTTGTGTGATTGATCAAAATTTTTATCCTAAAGTTCAACTGGTAATATTCTTGATGCAAGCCTGATCGTAAAATGATTTCACTTAACCTCTTTAAGCAAATCAAGTAGCAAAACAAAACTAAAAAGATAGTTAAGAAATAAATATAAGAGGGAAAATGTTTTTTTAATATATAAATTATGAATGGGAGTTATTTAAGATTCTATTTATATGGTATAAAAAGTGCTAAAAAATTATAGCCAAACAGTATTATTCAAATGATATACATTTTTATTAAGATATCGAATATAACTACCAAAAAAAAGGTATCTTACCAAATTTTGAGTTTGATTAAACAATAAGTCTAATATAAAGGTTATTAGAAAGAATAAATGTAAGATGTAAGTGGATATTAACGATTAGGTGTTAAAGCTCGAGAACTATCTACTCCCTATAATCACCAGCAAAAAAGATCATGTCACTTGCCTCGACTTCCTGAAATGAGTTCACAAGACCCACTTCTCATCGATCTTGTGGTTGAAAAAGAGAATTTGACTCTGTATTAATGGTCAGTGGTATGGCCCAATCTCATCAATCTTTCCTTCCAGAAGAACGACGAAGGGACAATGCCCTACCTAATCCAAAGAAACAAAAAGCTAGGTCGGAGGCGTTACACTTCTCACCAATCCCATAGTTGGGAAAGAGAATCTGATTCCGCATTAACGGTTAGTGACATGGCCCGACCTCACTAGCCTTCTCTTCCAGATGAACAATGAATGAACAACGCCCTACCTAACCTAAAGAAATAAGACAGCTAGATTAAAGGCGTCACCCTAATAGTCCCTAAGCATAGGTTCTGGAGATATATGCCGGTAAGTCACCTGTGCATTAAATATCTCCTCTACGCAAGGTAAAGGGGTATTTGACGGAGACCCATCTGCTCCACCCAATGCCTAAGTATAAATACCAAGCCCCCGGCCAAGTTGAGGAAACCAAGCAAAAAAGGCTTTTACTTTCTCACTTACACTATTGATATTGTTGCCTTCCTCCCTCTTTGTTTTCCTAACATAAGCATCGAATGGGTCAAGCCGAGACACTCCCAACTCAGGCTTATTGTGCAAGATCGTCGATGCAGCTCGTAGGCATGGCCAGGAGACTACCCAGCATAGGAGATCGCCTAACTCTCTAACCATGTTTTACCGCTTTAAGACTAAGTTGCTCTCGATGAACCACCTCTCCCTATAGATTTCTTCTTCCTTCCCATAACATTTGCTATTGTCACGCCCGTCCCCCCCCCGAATTTTCACATTCAGGAAGCGTGAACCTATCTTAAATTGATAATATTAAGATTTTGATAATAATTTAGGATCCAAACACATATTTGAGGACATTGAGAAAATATTCAATTCATTCACATATATAATTTCATAATTCATAAAACCTATGCAGTTTAAAATCATATACCACATCACTTGATGAATCATAAAATCTGAAGCCAACTCACCAAGATAATAACCACCTCATAAATCCATAGTGTGGTATTCTATACAATCACAAAAACCAATATTTATCATATGTTCATATCATTACACAAATTAAACTTAACACTCCAAAACCCTAAACATGAGAGGTCCTTTATGATGGGATATAAAGCGAAATAAACTTTTGTATATGAACAAATACTAGCAGGCCATAACATGTAGCGGAATTAAATAGAACCATAATCAAATAGAACACCAAGATATATCTGGAATACAAGAATCACGTTACTGTGCATAATATCTAAATCCTCCATAATTCTCCGCAAGTAATCACAGTAAGAATCTATTATAGATCTGATTTAACTTGAGATGAAAGCACTACTAGATGATTGAAAATAGTCTCTCTATGTTGTCCTTGTCTTCTTTCTTTTTTTTCTTTTTGGATTTCTACCTTGTTCTCCTTCTTTTCTTTGGAATCTTGTGATTGTCAAAAACTGTCTCATATTTGTAGCCACCACACCCTCCCTAATATAAATTAGGGTTAGGTTAAGAGGGGGTGAGCTGTGGGCTGATAAAGCCCACCTTAGGCTGAATATAGGCTGTCAGCCCAACAACCTCCCCCTTCAGCCCATAAGGGAGGCTGTCCCATGACTCCTCAATGTGAAGCTATGCCGACTAACTGTCGGCATATCTCTTATCTTTCTTTTGGTAAGGTCTTTGTCAACATGTCTGCTCCGTTGTCATCTATGTGAATTTTCTGAAGCTGCAACTGCTTCTCTTCAAATCAATTTCGAATCTAGTGGTATCTATCTTAGAATGAAACATTGGGATCTTACATAAATGGATGACACTCTGGCTATCACAATGCACCACATAATTTATCTGTTTCAACCCCAATTCTTGTAAGAATTCTTTTATTCATAACATTTCTTTGCATACCTCTATAATAGCAATATATTCTGCCTCTATGGTGGAGAGAACAATACACCTTTGTAACCCGGATTGCCATGACACAGCACCCCCTACAAAAGTAAGTATATAACCTGATGTGGACTTCCTCGTATCTATATATCTTGTCATATCTACATATGTGTAACATGTTAACATAGGTGGTCTACCTCCAAAGCTTAAACAAACTTTAGAGCTCCCTTTGAGACATCTAAAAATCTACTTCACTATTGCCCAATGCTCTTTACCTGAATTTGCAAGAAATCTGCTAGTAACACCCATTATATATACAATATCTGGCCTCGTACATACCATTGCATACATTAAACTTCCGACTACTGAAGCATAAGAAACTTTTTGCATTTTCTCCTTCTCCTCATTACTTAACGGATTCTGTTCTAAGCATAACTTGAAGTGACTTGCAAGAGGAGAACCAACTAGCTTTGCATTGCTCATACTGAACCTTTCCAATACCTTCTCGATATATTTCTCCTGTGACAACCAAATCATATTTGTTTTTCTGTTACGGGAAATCTACATGCCTAATATTTACTTTGCTGGCCCCATGTCCTTCATTGCAAAAGACACACTTAATTCCTTCTTCAACCTGTCAATTTTAGACATATCTTTCCCAAAAATAAGTATGTCATCAACATAAAGCAAGAGAATAATAAAATTCTCGCCAAACTATTTGATGTACACATAATGATCTGAAGCTGTTCTTTTGTATCCATTTTATGTCATAAATAAATCAAAATTTCTATACCACTGTCTTGGAGCTTGCTTTAGCCTATATAAGCTCTTCTTCAACTTGCAAACAAAGTTTTCTTTACCTTTGACTTTGAAGCCTTCTGGTTGCTCCATATAAATTTTCTCCTCCAAATCACCATGAAGGAAAGCTGTTTTCACATCTAACTGCTCAACCTCTAAGTCCTAGCTAGCAGCAATATCAAGAGCAATACGAATAGAATATATTTTAATAACAAGAGAAAAGATTTCTTCAAAGTCAATACATTTCTTTTGACCAAATCCTTTCACAACCAATCTAGCTTTGTACTTTAGTTGAGAACAATACACCTTTGTAACCCGGATTGCCATGACACAGCACCCCCTACAAAAGTAAGTATATAACCTGATGTGGACTTCCTCGTATCTATATATCTTGTCATATCTACATATGTGTAACATGTTAACATAGGTGGTCTACCTCCAAAGCTTAAACAAACTTTAGAGCTCCCTTTGAGACATCTAAAAATCTACTTCACTATTGCCCAATGCTCTTTACCTGAATTTGCAAGAAATCTGCTAGTAACACCCATTATATATACAATATCTGGCCTCGTACATACCATTGCATACATTAAACTTCCGACTACTGAAGCATAAGAAACTTTTTGCATTTTCTCCTTCTCCTCATTACTTAACGGATTCTGTTCTAAGCATAACTTGAAGTGACTTGCAAGAGGAGAACCAACTAGCTTTGCATTGCTCATACTGAACCTTTCCAATACCTTCTCGATATATTTCTCCTGTGACAACCAAATCATATTTGTTTTTCTGTTACGGGAAATCTACATGCCTAATATTTACTTTGCTGGCCCCATGTCCTTCATTGCAAAAGACACACTTAATTCCTTCTTCAACCTGTCAATTTTAGACATATCTTTCCCAAAAATAAGTATGTCATCAACATAAAGCAAGAGAATAATAAAATTCTCGCCAAACTATTTGATGTACACATAATGATCTGAAGCTGTTCTTTTGTATCCATTTTATGTCATAAATAAATCAAAATTTCTATACCACTGTCTTGGAGCTTGCTTTAGCCTATATAAGCTCTTCTTCAACTTGCAAACAAAGTTTTCTTTACCTTTGACTTTGAAGCCTTCTGGTTGCTCCATATAAATTTTCTCCTCCAAATCACCATGAAGGAAAGCTGTTTTCACATCTAACTGCTCAACCTCTAAGTCCTAGCTAGCAGCAATATCAAGAGCAATACGAATAGAATATATTTTAATAACAAGAGAAAAGATTTCTTCAAAGTCAATACATTTCTTTTGACCAAATCCTTTCACAACCAATCTAGCTTTGTACTTTAGTTGAGAACAATATTCTTGAGTCTTCAACCTAAAAACCCACTTGTTCTTCAAGGCCTTCATTCCATTTGGTAGTAGGACCAAATCATAAGTGTGGTTCTTCTGAAGAGCTTCCATCTCTTCCTACATAGTAATTAACTATTTCTTTTTCTAGTCACTTTTAATTGCTTCTTGGTAACTCTCTAGTTCACCTGCATCAGTAAGCATCACATACTCATCTGTAGAGTATCTTCTGGAAGGTTGATGTTGTCTATAAGATCTTCTCAACTGAGGTTTGGTAGGAAGTTACTCTCCAACTTCTTCTTGCTTAACATGTCTTGTAGGTAGATCAACATCAGGCTCTACACCATCTTCCTGCATATCTCCCCCATCACCCTGATATACTGAAGGAATAACTGGGACACAATCTGCTAATCATTCTACAGAAGTCTTAACTGTTGTCTTCTTTTTTAAATCCTTAAAGGTTTGATCCTCAAAGAAAATCACATCTCTGCTTCTAAACACCTTTTGTTTTTCTGGATCCCAAAGCTTGTAACTAAAATGATCATGTGAGTAGCCAAGAAAAATACATTATTTAGTTTTACCATTCAGCTTGGACCTCTCATTATCTAGAACATGTGCAAATGCATGACAACCAAACACTCTCAAATGCTTGTAGAAAATATTTTCCCTGACCATACATGCTCTGCAACATCACCATTTAGGGCTATACATAGTGATAAGTTGATCACATCAACTACAGTCCTCAAAGCCTCATCCCAAAACCTTTTGGGTAGCTTGGCCTGTGAAAACATACATTTGATCTTTTCCATGATGGTACGGTTCATCCTCTCTGTAATAGCATTATGCTGAGGTGTATCAGGAACTGTCATCTCATGTTGGATCCCATATGACCTGTAATAATAATTAAATAATCCTATGTACTCACCACCATTATCTGATCTTATGCATTTCAATTGTCTTTCTGTCTCCCTTTCAACCATGGCATGAAACTCTTTGAATATATTAATGACTTGATCTTTGGTCTTCAAAGCATAGACCCAAACTTTTCTGGAAAAATCATCTATAAAAGTGACAAAATAAAGTGCACTACTAATACCAAGAACATCAATAGATCCACCAGGAGTTTTTATCCTTAAAGGACCACATACATTTATACAAACACGATCTAAAGCATGTATTTTTCTAGACATAGTAGGACTAGCAAATGAAACTCTATGTTGTTTACCAGCCAAACAATCAATATAAGGGTTCAGATGTGTACATCTGAGGTCTGGCAATACCTCTCTCTTAGAAAGAGCTTGTAGCCCCTTCTCGCTCATGTATCCTAGTCGCCTATGCCACAACTCCATGCTAAAGTCTTTCTCTGTAGCATTTAACTGCTCATCACAAGCTTTGGCCTGCAACTTGTATAAGGTATGACATTTCTTTCCACTAGCTATAATAAGAGAACCCTTACTGAGTTTCCATTGCCCTCTGTAAAATATGTTATCATAGTCTTCATCATCTAGTTTTCTAACTGAAATTAAATTCAGTCTCAGGTCAACCATATGCTTCATATCCTTAAGCATCAACTTGCAGCCAAGGTTAGTCTTTAAATGGATATCACTCATGCCAATGATGTCTTCTGTGTCATAGTTGCTCATCTTAATAACACCAAAATTTTCAGACCTGTATGTAGCAAAAAACTCCCTTCGTGGTGTAGCATGATAAGAAGCACCTTTGTTAATCACCCACTTAAGATCCTAACACACACAAGAAAAGATATCATCAGAAGGAGATAAAATCAAATAATCACCACCCTATAGCTATAGTATTATCCTTTGACTCTATAGACTTCATTTCTTTTCTCTTTTTCTTGCTCATTGCTTATATTGATTCTTATAGTATTCTTTCTCATCACAGTTATAGCAAACAAAACTTTTCTTGATCTTGACTTGCTTCTACCCATGCGTGAACTGCTTATAGACTTTGACCTTCCTCTATTCTCTAAGATAAGTGTTTGTGAATCATTCTGAGATGTTGTTGAATTCTTTCTTCTCAACTCCTCATTCAACAAACTTCTTGTTACTTGACTCATGGTGACAACACCATCTGGCGCAGAATTACGGAGGGAGACTATCAGTGTCTCCCAACTTTCTAGCAATGAACTGAAAAGTAACAATGCTTGCAACTTATCATCAAGAGACATTTTCATAGAAGATAACTGATTAGTGATACTCTGGATTTCATTCAAATGCTCAGCAATAGAAGCACCCTCTCTATATTTTAGGTTCACAAGTTTTCTAATGAAAAAAGCTTTGTTGCCAATTGTTTTTCTTTCATAGAGACTTTCCAATTTTTTCCAAAGAGAACGGAATTAAATAGAACCATAATCAAATAGAAAACTAAGATATACGTAGAAAACCCTCCAATGTGAAGAGTAAAAACCATGGGGCAAACTAGAAATAATCCACTATAATAATAATGAATATACAAATCTCAATCTCTTGCCCAAAACCCTAGCAACAATCACAAGAGAATAACTAGGATACAAGGATCACGTTATTGTGCACAATATCTAAATCCTCCATAATTCTCCCCAAGTAATCACAATAAGAATCTACTGTAGATCTGATCTAACCTGAGATGATAGCACTGCTAGATGATTGAGAATAGTCTCTCTGTGTTGTCCTTGTCTTCTTCCCTTTTTTTTTTTGGATTTCTGTCTTGTTCTCTTATTTTTCTTTGGAATCCCGTGACTGCCAAAAACTACCTCATATTTATAGCCACCACACCCCTCCTAATATAAATTAGGGTTAGGTTAAGAGGGGGTGAGCTGTGGACTGATAAAGCCCACCTTGGGTTGAATATGGGCTGTCAGCCCAACACTTTAAACTTTTACAAAACCCATAAGTTCAGATTTATCATCAACATTTCGACATCAAATATACTTATACAACAAAAATATAACATCCACAAAAGGTTTGCCCCAAAATTTTCTAGCTTGTCATTGCCTCAATCTAATTTAAATATTTTAGTGAGCGATAAGCTATTATGAAAAATTTATATAGCAATGGAGTAAGCATATAGAACTCAGCAAGCGACTAACATATCCATGACGAAAAAAGATAGTTTGAAACAAATAAGGTATCAAATATAAGACAAAGATATAAGAGTTCATAGATAACCAGAAACAAATAAGGTATCAAATACAAGGCAAAGATATAAGAGTTCATAGATAGCCACTCAACGAATGTAGAATTACAATGTCATTTCATTCGAATGTTTTGTTCATAATAAGGGAGTAAAGACTAATTGGAGCATATCAATGATGTAAGGAGTATTTCGGGGCATATCAATGGAATGTTTTGGAGCATATCAATAGCATATGAAATGTTTCAGAACATATCAATGATATATGAAACATTTCGGAGTATATCAATGATGCATGAAATGTTTCGGAGCATATCAATAACAAATGAAATATTTTAGAGTATATCAATGACGTATGAAATATTTTAGAGCATATTAATGACATATATAATATTTTAAAGCATATTAATGGCGTATAAATATTTCGAAGGCATAAAAAGTATTTCGAAATATATCAAAGAATAAATACTAAATAGAAGCTTAAACGTCATATTTGATGTTGCATTCATTTCATTCTTATCCAAAGCATACATAGAAATATATAACCAAAACTCTGGATATCATATTAAACACATAGAAGGTGAAGTGAGATCCTAAATATAATCTAGAACATTGCGAGCTCTAGGCACATACCCTTTACCATTTTTGGCAAAGGTCCAAATAACCCTTTTACTATTTTTGGCAAAGGTCCAAATAATCCCTTTCTATTTTTGGTAAAGGTCCAAATAATCCCATAAACACCAGAGTATAAAAGAACATTATAAATAATAAAATTGGCACATATCAGAAACACATGCGGAACAACGAAATGCATGTGTCTATACGAAACAATGCGATACAAATATAAAGTTTAAATAATAGATTTAGGTATCCAAATAGTTGTAAGATAAGAGTATATAAGAATTTGAAGCAATAATGTAAAGCTCTACTAAAGTAAGGATTTTAACTGAAATCAATTTCCAAAGAGATGAAACAAGAACAGGTAAAATCGATGAAAGCTCAGTTCTGGTAGAATTTGATAGATACATTTTATGAATTATTTGAATCACCAATTATGCTCCAATTTATATAAAATGTGTAATTCAAAAGATGTATCAATCTAGTTTTAAATAAATCAATTTTTATATGAATTGGAGTTTCCAACATGGAGTTATCAATAATTTAGTAATTAGAGGTAAAAGAATATTATCCTTGTTTTGTAGAAATCATAGAGTTGATTAGAACAAATACTTCAATAGCCATTTATACTTCAAATCAGATATACTCAGAAAGATTTATGAGTCTAGTTTCTGATAAATTATGTTTTGCATAAATAAAAGTTTCCAATAAAGAGTTATAAGCAAAAGAGTACTGAAAGGTCAGAATCAATTGTCTCTATTTTATAGATTTTATAGGGTCAATTGAAATAATAGTTTGGATAGGTAATTGGACTCCAAATTTATCAATCTTGATATCAAAAGAAAGAGATATGAATCTATTTTCGGATAAATTTAGTTTCTCCTAAATCAAAAATTGATACAGAAAGTTATGGCTAGAAAATTATAAAAAAGTTAAATCTAAAAAAATTTCAGATTCATAGTTTTATTCTCAAACGATAGAAATATCATGTACGAAGCGAAAATCTTTTAAATTTTTTAGAATTAAGGTAAAATCAGAGATTAAAATTTTGGTAAAAAGAATACTTGCCTTAGAAAAATTTGAGTCCCAAATATATGAAATTGATGTAAAACCTCAAGCCAAAGCAAAGTATCTTCTTCCTCTACTTCAAATCTTTTTCCCTTCTCTACTCAAACCTATGCTGGTTGCAACTCCTTTGTTAAGTTCTCATTTAGTTTCTCCTCTAATTGTATTAGGTTTGGCTAATATAAGAATTGTAAGGTAGTAAGCATGCATGAAAGAATCTTATGTGTTATCCATAGAACAAACATAGGTGGTACCATTCTTAGGTTAGCTAACACATGTCCTCTATTTTTTTTAAACTTAATATTAATCTTTTATAAATTATTTCCAATTGTTAAGATTTACATTTATATTCCTACATTACAAATAAGTCTTTACAAAATTTTTAAAAATAAAAGACATTGTAACTCTCCACGTCAATCAAGAAGAATCAATAAAAGAGACCTGCATTTTTGATAGTAAATCAATCATTCATCGATCAACAATCTATATATATTAACAAAAATAAAATGAAAAAGATCATAATAAGATTTCTCTTCAAACAAATTAAGATCTCATATATATGGATTACTTTCTCTAAATAATAAAATTTACTTAAGTAATCTACAAGTCCAAATATATCTTTTACAAGATTAACTATACACAAAGTAGATCAATTACACTCTTGAAAATGCCAACGCCCTCCTCACCCCTTCTTGCTTAGCTAGTAAAAATGTACTGTATTATCTAAGATTACTTAGCTAGAAGAAAGATATCATCTTATAATCGTCAGTTAGCATGAAGGATTACAAGAATTATCTATTTTGAATGAGCTTACATAATATTTTTTTTGGGATGAACCTCAAAAGACACTTTTAAAGACAAAAGGGGATAGTAGAGGTTTATAAGTTTTTGATTTTTCTACTCCTTAACAAATGTGAGATTAAATACTTTTATTAATACCCATAGTAGGATAGTCGAGGGTTCATGATCATCCTTCTAATATCATTATGATAAGTTAATATTTTACGACCATTCATATGAGCATAAATCTAGAAATTATTCGATTTGGATAAGTTTGTACCATTTTATCTTTTATGATGTGTTTCAAAAATATCTTTGAGATAAGGACTATACTAAAAATTTATAGACACATGGTTCTTGCACTCATTAATTAATGTGAAAATAAATATGATTTTCAAATGAAAAACTGAGTTCATTCATTCCTATAGTTGTACGCCTGCAATAGATATCATGAAAATGTTCCCACACCTTTGTACATACACATGCACATGTAGTAGAATAATCTTTATGCAACCATCTCTTTAATGCCTAAACCAATAATGTTGATGGCATTAAAGTCATTCAACTACTGTTATTATGTTATGGTGTCCTTGGAAATCATAAAAATGGAAGCAGTGCCACAGTGATAGCACTGCAGATTAGCTATTATAGGATTACTCCTCCTGGAAAACATCAGAAGCATTAACACTCCTCTCCTCGAAGAATGGTAGTTACGTGAAGACTTTTATGAGAGATGTTCCGGAAATTACGATTCTATTATTTTGTAAATACCCAATAAAAAAAATATGTGATGGTGAAGGATTTAGGCTTCTCTCTTATAGAGTTAGGTGAGTGATACATAAGAGGAATTATGCTCGAGTTTGGTTTGAAATTTTAAAGTTCTCTCGCATAATGAAAAGCTTGATAGTGTTAAACCACAGATATTACGTCGACTAACTTTTAGGATTGTGTTTTGATTATTAATTATCTGAATTATTCTTTTTGTGTCAAAGTCTGTGCTCTCACAAAAGTGTAGAAACATTTTTATCTGAAGGAAAAAAACCTTCAGTACTTGTATGTAGAGGTTAAGGGATAGGTTGGGTCAAACTTAAGATTCCTTTGATTTGATTTTTATTTTTTTCATTGATACCATGTCAAATTTTCTAATTTGTGTTTTGTTTGTTAATTTTCGGTATTGCAAAGTTATCTCCTTAATGACATTGAATGTAAGGCATGCAGATGGATATAGAACAAAATTAAGGAAGGAGATGAGAATTTTTTATGATTCATTTCAGCATCTAAATAAGTAAGAATTTTTACTCTTGCCCATCTTTTGTTGGATCAAATATATGTGTTAGGAAAACAATCATACACTAAGAGGAGAGGGGTGAATTAATGCAGCGGTAAAATAACGTCGGTTTAATAACTTCGTTTCGAGTTTCCAACGTAAAACCGTTTCGTAAAGATAATGCTTTAAAAACGTACGTAAGAGAATAGTGGATGTAAAGAGCAAGTAAGGAAGTTTGCAGTTAAAGTAAATTACTCAAAGAAATACAAACTGGATTTTAGAGTGGTTTGATCGTCGTGACCTACATCCACTTCGTCGATTCCTCTTCCGTCAAGGCCACCAGCATCCACTATCGGTCTTCCTTCAATAGGCGAAGACCAACCACCTTTTACAACTTGATTCTCCTTTTACCGGGTTTAGGAAATAACCCTTACACCTCCACTCACTCCTCTCTCAAACTATTCTAACACTTAGAACTTTGAGAGGAGCTCACATAAGATTACAATAGCGTTTCTATCCTTTTTTACTTTCAATACTTGTATTTGTTAACCAGGGATGAGATGAGTATTTATAGGTTTTAAGTTGATTCAAACTTGGAAACTAAAAACATCTCATCCCGAGTTTCCCGGGCACGAGTGGTACCATCACTTGTGTTGGGCGGTACCACCGCTAGTGTCAGTCTGACACTAACACTGCACTGGATGGTACCACCGCCCAGACCGACAGTACCATCGCCTAACACAATCTCGAAGACTATGCCATCACAATGGGGCCTCTTGGGTCACTGTTTGGGCCTCTCATTGGGCCCAACACAGTCCTTACATGGGCTCAACTGGCCCATAATTGGATTGGCCCAAATCCAATTCCAATTACGTGCTAACTATGAAATCTAAGACATACTTAGCTAAACAAGTCCCTATGTCTTGGTTTCTTCCGACGAGCATTCGGCGATCTCTCAGCAATGTTCTGGTAGACTCCCGACAAGCTCTTGGACTTCACGACGATTTTCTTGGCGAGTTCCAACGAGCTTCTCTGGCAAGCTCCGAGACTTCTCGGCTGGTTCTGCCAGAACTTCCGACGAACATTCGGACTTTCGACAAACTCTCGAACTCCCAACGAAATCGCGTCCTTGACTCCGGAACTTCATTTTGCTCCGTGCCTTGCTATCGTAGTTAATCCTACACATGTAAAATACACTTCGATCTAGACAATTAATACTAAGCATTAATCATGTTGTTTGGCATGTCATTAGTCCCTTGACGCTTCATCCGATTCTTCAGCTCTTCGTCCTCTCTTACGGCCTATTGCCTAATCGGCCAGTTGACTCCACAACTCTGATATCCTTGGCGTAATATCTGTTTTTCTTTGCCCGATGCCCGAATCCATGGCCCAAAGCTTTATGTCGATACGTCAACCGATCCTTTGGCCCGACATCCAATCTTCTGACATGTTTTTCCCCGACCCAATATGATTCCTCCTGCTTTAATTGTCTCATCCTAATCGAAGCATCATGTGTTACTCAAAACGTAGATTAAATCATAAACACTTATCAATGAATTTCATCATTAAAATTCGAGATTCAACAATATATGCCGATGATATCGGAAGTGGGAAAGGACTTGGATTGACTCAAATTCTATATATATTTTTATTAATTTAAACTTAAGTATTTTTAGGATAATAATTTGAGTTCAACGAGTTAATAGGTCAATTATTTGACCGAGCATGATAATTGATTTACGAAGGGTTAAAAAAGAAATTTTTTATCTTGAACCGGATCATAAGACACATCGTGATATAGAACCCTTACTATATATATCAGAGGCATCAGAATAGGATTAGATTCAGGATTATTTTAGTCTTTATAATAATGAAGATGAAACCTAATTAAGTTGAGTTATTTTAGATCCGATTAAAATCAGAAAAATTATACATAACAAATTAAATCAATAAATCTCTAGAAAATGATTATAAATTTGACCTAAAATCATGGAAAATCAAGACTCCTTAAATAGAGACAGTACATAATATAGATTCTTATAATAGAATAAATAGCAATACTTCAAAAAATTTTATTTTCTCAAAAAAAAACCCTAATATTTTAAAATGAATGTGCATGAAGTGAGGCAGAAGACAATAAATACTTCACGGCTGTACTTGATCAAAATACTAATGAGGGAGGGTGGAGCCATCAAGTAGACTACTGTGGATGGTTTAAGCAGATGATGCAGATGAGGACCCTGTAGCTTGTCGACCATTTATATCCTTGTGTCTTCACTCTCAGCAATTATAGCACTTGACAGTGGCTTGTCAACCAACATCCTGTAGAAGAGAATCAGACATTGAAGACACAAGAGGGAAAAATATTTATTTATTTATTTATTATTATTATGTTTATTATTTATAGAGAATGGAAGTGTGCTATGTAGTGGAATGTCAAGTATGGAAGTGTGATGTGTAGTGGAATGTCAAGGAATGAATGAATGAATGAATGAAATTGTGCTTTAAGAATCAAGGAAAAGAAAACACTAGAAAAATGAGATTGTCATCTAATTGTTTCAACTTGTTATATGTGAAATTAAATGGTTATAAATGTAATAGTAATATAAGATAAAAGACAAATACATAAAAACAAGGACTAATTACTCAAGGGCTTTGTAGGTCTAAATGTATTTTTAATTGGATCTTGCACACTTGTTGTAATTTAGGATGATCTCTTTTGAGACTCTTTAAGCCTGTGTTATGGGAGTTTGGTGTCCTTGAAAAATTAATCAAATTGATTAAGCTGACACTACATCCAACCCTCATCAAGTTGGAGTTATCCTGGGATTAACACAAGAAATTTATATTACTATTTACCAAAGAAAAATGATTTTATTATTTAAAATAAAAAAAATATGAGCAACATATGTAAATTTGCATGCAGACTAACAAAGACCTTCTCTCTTAATTGTAAACTCCACTTGATACTGATCATGTTAATAGTGTCATGCGTGAATAATAATACGTGGATAAATATTTTTTGTGTGACATGCAAACCACTAATAGCCATGGGGCAATTAAGTGATCCATTTATTGTTCTTAATCATTTCAACTGATCTGTTCCTTGTGTATTAAATTGCATTAGCTGCGTGCACTGTTGTTCCACGTGGATTTACACATGGATAATGATAAACCTAACGATTCGGATTAACGGTTTGAACTCCTAAACTAATTAAAAGTTGAATATCGAGAAGGTAAGGAAATTGTCTCTGGAGCATCTTTTTATAACATGATAGATAATCATTAAGTTGAATAAGAGTTAAAATAATCACTCATTATTAAGTTATAAGCTCGTATATCAAATTATTAAATATTATATTTATGAGAAAAATAATAATTATATTGATATCGATGATATCGAGGCTATCGATTATAAATAGAGTAAAATGAATATAAATTTGAATGATGAGATATATAATTGAAAACGATGTGTCATTAAATTATTTATTGTCATGAATCTTATGTAAAATAATATATATAACTAATTATTATTATTATACGTAATAAAATTTTACATATATATAAATTATATATAAAATTTTAATAGCATTAGTATATTAAAATATTTCACCTCCATACTACCTCATAATAAAAGGCATTTATCTCTATTATTCTTAAAGAACAGGACACGTAGCACTACTACAATCATTCCTACCTTTTATGTAATAAAAAAAGAATATAGATATGTAAAGTAGTAATTAAGAAGGTAATTCTAATTACCCTCATAATTGTAATTCTCCTGTTGGGCTCCACGCAGGCGTGTTGGCTTACATAATGGACGGTTGAGATTCAAGTCAATGGGCTTCGCTTCCGAACTCTACTTGTATGAAGTACATACACTACCATATAAACTAAGTACTACATATAATAAGAAGTGATGAAGTCCACTCAGATTGCCGTGACCCCACTCTGGGGACCAATCACAGCCCTCCATTTTTTTCTTATTTTCGTAACCTAATAATATTAATTTCCGCACAGTAGGAAACACGGTCTGACACGCTTCAGCACGCAGTTGGCCGTAGTTAGAGTCCGCACGTGCGGGACCCACGCGCCATCCCTGTCGCTACGGCTGGTGGGTAAAAGACGGGTGGGCGTGTTAACGGGTGCAGAAAGTAGAGTTCACGAGTGCGGTTGTATTTTTTGCGTATGCGTCCTTATATATTTTAAAAGTAATATATTTATATTCCTACAAATATTAAATATTCCACATGTAAAATCCAGACTAGTTTGAATTAATACATAATATTGAAAAATATCTGTTTTATTTCTTTATAAACAAAAAATTTAAAGGATATTAATATCGATTAGTACTCTAATTATTAATCAAATGAACCTCGGAAGGGCTTCTACACCTACATGTGTTGAAATCAGATACAGAAGGGCGAATAGACACTCACTGCTGACTCCGTCCTCTCACTGTCACGTGAATGGAAATGCGACCATGTCCTTGTCCAATCACAAGAGGGGTAGCTAAATGGGTAATCATACGAATTCCTGATCCCACGCACCCTGTCTCTTTCCCATCACGTTTCCCTACCAGAGCGCATTAACTCGACCCGCAGTCCGTAAACGCAACAATACGCTCGTGAATCGCAGATAACCTCTCCCTACTCCCGTCTCTTCTCTCTCTCTCGGGCACAGATCGCGACCCTCGCTCGCCCTTCTCTTCCTCCTCTCGTCTCTTTCCTGTGACACTTCTGCTACTCGTATTTCGTGGTGGGCGAAGAGAGCATGGGGCTCTTCAGGCTGGTGACGGGCGTGCCGGGGCCAAGCGGGTTCGGATCCGCCTCCACCGCCGAGCAGGTCACCGACGGCATCGACGCTTCCCATCTCACCGTCGTCATCACCGGTTTGTCCTTCCCTCTTCCTCGAACTGCTCTTCGTCTTTAGCCTTCATGGCTGCTCTTCCTGCGATCCAGGGGGTGCAAGCGGGATTGGAGCAGAGACCGCGCGCGTCTTTGCTCTCCGAGGAGCCCACGTTATCATTGCAGGAAGGAACATGGAAGCCGCCGATGACGTGAAGCAGCTCATCCTGCAGAGCACTCCATTGGCCAGAGTTGACATCTTAAAGCTGGATCTCAGCTCACTCAAGTCCGTGCGAGCCTTCGCAGGCCAATTCCTCTCGATGGATCTGCCCCTCAACATCTTAATGTATCGATAAGTTTTACTCACAGAGAGTTATACGTACCTCATCACGTACCAGAATGAGTTGTGCCTCTCGCATTTGTTTGCAGAAACAATGCCGGCGTCATGTTCTGCCCTTTCCAACTCTCAGAGGATGGGATAGAGCTTCAGTTCGCCACCAATCATCTAGGTAAATGAGAGCTTCGACTTGTGACTCCTCAGTGAAGTTACAATGAGTTGAATTGAAGCGAGTGCTCTTTTACTCACAGGCCACTTCCTGCTGACAAATCTTCTTCTTGAGAGGATGAAGAGCACGGCAAAGGAGACGGGAATCGAAGGTCGTATTGTGAATCTGTCATCCATAGCTCACTTGCTGCATAGATACGAAGAAGTGATACGGTTCGATAAGCTCAACGACAAGGATACGTAAGATAGTATTTATTACCGGTTTGGCATGTAGAGTGCCTGAGAAAAACTGTGTCGATGGTGATGGAAATGTTGGCTTGTTGTTTGGCAGCTACTCAGACAAAAAAGCATACGGGCAATCCAAACTGGCCAACATCTTGCATGCTAATGAGCTCTCCAGACGCCTACAGGTACTCGAGATTACATATACACCAAACTGGGACAGATGATTCTACCGTATACCCCAACATATTGTTCATGGTCCAAATCTCAATTCTCTATTTTGGAGTTGACAGCAACTCTTACCCTTCCACCTAATCAACAAGTTATTGTGACAAACACAATATTCTGGTCCTCTGCCCTTCCATTTCACAGTCGCCACACCTGCCGAGAATCCAAGCACACCAAAATGAAGCCATCTAAACTTTTTGAAGTTTATGCGTTGTTTCGTATCTATCATGGCATGTGATGTTGCTGTGTTTAAATTTGATGCACGTTATGGTGTTGACAACAGGAAGACGGAGCATATATAACAGTAAACTCCATTCATCCTGGGCTGATCATGACAAACCTGATGAGACATTCGTTTCTTCAGATGTGTTTGTTCCTTCAACTTTCAAACCCCGATGCTATCAGAAGCATCAGCATCCTCCTAGTTTGTTTGTGTGAGTTTTGAACTCAAGACTTGAAACTTGTTTGCTTGCAGGGCTGCTAAAACTATTCACGTACGTCTTCTGGAAGAATGTGCCTCAGGTATGCAGCAGTTCATAATGACATTAGCGTTCTCTCAGATAGTTAATAACCTCCGCTCCATGCTTGTTTTGTTGTTTCACTATCGTCTAACACCATTCCATTTTGGAGATATAAAAGTTAGATATGCCCTTTTTTAGACATCAAGAGTTAAATACCATGACATTGAAATGCATGGAAAGAGGCTTTCATGGTGCAAAAACAAGTGTGGTCGACAAGCATTGCTTGCCAAGTAAAAATTGGGGAATTCAAAGTAGCATCTTTTTATAGTTACTAGAACTCAGCAATCATGGCATCAATGCAGGGAGCAGCTACCACATGCTATGTTGCACTGCATCCAAGCCTCAAGGGTGTGACCGGAAAGTACTTCATTGACTGCAACGAGGAGATGCCGAGTTATTGGGCCAAAGATGAGACACTGGCGAAAAGGCTATGGGACTTCAGCGAAAAGCTAACTCAATCGACCAAGTAAAACAACAAAATGACCACCCAGGCTAAGAGATCTCCTGCAAGATTCACAGACCTCTCTCTCTGCTAATATGCTATGGTTGTCAGGATGCAGTACTCTGATAGTTGTTAATTAAGCTTTCCTTTCTCCCTCCAATAATGTGATGGACGATGCAGCTCTAATGATATCATTTCCTCTACCGATGCAAGATTAGTCTAAACGTAAGACTGGAATAACCAGCTATCCTCATGCCATATTTGTTTGGTAAATCCTCTTTCTTTGCACAAACCTTTTCTCGAATACAAAAACAATGTGGCATGAAAGCTTTGAATAAACTATGCACATCATCCATTACTTGTTCACTATACTAACAAATTAATTGATTCCACCTAAATATTCAAGCAATTTGTTCTTGGAATCCACCAATTTAACAGCATTGCATGATCGACTTGGTTATTATTTTGATGCAATTTTTTTAAGTCGTGATTAGATTGTATAAGGATCCATTTTGATTCACTCCATTTAAGGTACAATCTAATTATACTATGTGTATGATGTTTCTAATATTCTTATACCAGACTTCTATCATTAGAATCAAATGTATTATCTGTTAGTAGCAATATAGATGCAGTAAGTACAATTTGCTTCAATGGACCGATTTCTACTGCCTTATTAGATTGGATATGGATGTCTTTGGTCCATTATAACATTCTCGCTATTTTGTTTAGATGGCCTAATGTCTGTATATGTAACAGTCTGAACAAGTTTTTAAGGTACATATTATATTTTTTCAATGCAAATGATATCTTGGCAACACCACATGTTATTGCCCATCAAGTACGAAACGATTGGTCTAAATAATTTGCAATCACATTCGTTGGGAATGGTGAAGCAAAGAAACGAAAGAAAAAAAGAATGCTTTCAATCAAGAAGACTGAAGTAACTCTTGCCCTAATCAAATATCAAATGTCATAATTTGTAGTTCCAGTAATATAATGTAAAATTCTTTTAACACCTCCGAGATGATGTTTGCTTGGGCTATGTATAAACATGTATACTACACTAATAGAAAAAGTAATATACAGTCGAGTATGAGATATATAGATCAAATATACAATCAAACTTTTGTAGTATCTTGAATTTACCAAATATGTATCGTCTTTAAGTTTCAATTTTTCATTTATACATGGGTGTTGCTACAACTTTACAATTAATTTTTTGAGTAAATTACATACTTTTTTTATAAAATAAAAATATCATCTAATCCTTGCTTCACCTCTAACCTAAGAAAATAATACAATAGACTTAAATATAACATTTCAAACTTATTCATCGTATATTTTCTAAATTCTACCACAAAAGAGTTAGATGAACCAATATATATAATATCATCAACATAAAAGTAAACCATAAGAATATTATGTCTATCTTCCTTTTTTAGAAAAGAATAGGTTAATTATCGTTCCTCTTAAATCTATTTTGATAAAAATAATAATTAATTTTAATGCAACATTTGGAGCTTGTTTAAGCCCATAAAGAGCTTTATTTAGCTTAAATATCTTTTCTTCATATCCTTTAACTAAAAAATCTTTAGGATGAGTAGCAAAAACTTCTTCTTGTAAATCTTTATGTAAAAACATAGATTTCACATCAAATTGATAAATATGTTACTATGTTGAATCTTGGATCTTGATGTTGAAACCAATTGATAAAGTTATGATCTAATGTGCATTTAAGTGATGCAGGATTAACTTCAATAAGGGAAAAATAAATCGATTAAAGCAGTGGAATCAAAGATTGGGCTGGAATGGAACATGTCAGAAGATTAGACATCAGGTCGGAGGACTAGTCGATGTATCGACAGAAGGCTTCATGCCATGAGTTCGAGCATCAGGCTAGAAGGATTGGAAACTACGCCAAGGAGATCGGATGTTGTAGAGGTCAATATGTCGATTGAGCAATATGCCGAAGGAGAGGACGATGCATCGAAAGGTCGGACGAAGTGTCATATAAACTAATGACATATCGGACAACATATGATTCATGCTTCTAATCAATTGTGTCTTGATTGAAGTAGTCCAGATTGTAATTGAGTTGGTCTTAAACGTAATTAAGATAACTCAATTAGGGGCTCATTGGGCTGATTTGTGGCTGATTTGGGTCTATTGGGAGGCTTATTTAGTGACACAAAAATTGGGTCAAGGGGTGGCACCGCTAGAGGCTCAGTCTCCAAGAGCTTAGTCTCCAATGTTGTCAAGCGGTGATACCACCAGACTAGACAATGGTATCACCCAGTGTCAAGTGATGGTACTGCTCCAGTGTCAATTTATAGGCGATGGTATCGCCCAGTACTAGTGGTGGTATCGCCAATAACCCGAAAACCTAGGGATTTGAATTTTGGCTCTAATTTGTTAAACCATTTGGAGTCTATAAATACCTCGCAAATTTCTACTTGGGCATAGGAAGAAAATAGAATAAAAACTCTATGCTTCTAAGGTTGTAAACTCTTTTAAAGTTTAGAACCTCTCCTCCTAGAGTTTAGAGATAGTCTCAACGGAATTATGTGAGGGAATATTTATAAAAGATGGGTGTAAAGGTTCTCTCCTAAGCCTATAAAAAGGAGAAAGAGTTATAAGGGTAGTTGATCTTCACCCACTGAAAGGAGATCGATAGTGAAAGCTAGTGGCCTCGAGTAAAGTGGAATTATGAGTGAATGTACGTCATGATGACCGAACTACTATAAAACTTAGTTTGCATTTCTGTTCTACTTTTCATTATCATTGATATTGCTTTAATTGCTTATTGCACTTATTCTAAGTCAAGCACACTTTCAACATTTCTGATATGGTTTTTCATCGAACAAAATTTTTCGAAACGTCAAAGTTTTTACAAAAGTACTAATTCACCCTCCCCTCCCTCTAGTGTCGATTTAGTCCTAACAAACTCAAGTGAGCAACTAAAGCTAAGAAAGTTCTCACGGTTTCAAATCTAGTAATTAGAGAAAAAGCATCAAAATCAAGATCTTGTTGTTGCGAATATCCTTTTGTTTTAAGTTGATCCTTATGCTTTTGGATACTTCCAACTGTATTAATCTTTGTTTTGAATACTAATTTCAATCTAATAGTCTTCTTTCTTTCGGTGGATCCATTAGCTTTCAGGTTTCATTTTTCTCAATTGACTTGATTTCCTCATTCATTATCTTTTGTCATTCCTCTTTTTCTACTGCTTCCTCAAAATTTATAGGATCTGAAATAAACAAAGCAAATGTTAGAATCATAAATTACTATTAGTGATCTGAATTTTTCTAGAGGGGTTTCATCTAATGAATCATTTGATGAAGTTGAACTACTACTTAGTAAAGTTGACGATAAACTTGTTGGAGCAGGATCTGTCACTTGATTCTATAGAGTGTCTAGTTCTGTTGGAATCTGAATTTATGTTTCACTTTCATTAGCCTCTTAATTTTAACATGCCCTTTCATCAAACATAATATATTTGTTAATAATAACTTTGCCACTAATAGGATTATATAATCAATATGCTTTGGATTATAAGAATAACTAATTAAGATATATTTTTTAGATTTTTCATCAAGCTCATGATGATTTTATGAATTTACCAAAGCATAAGTAATACAATAAAAAATTCTTGGCTTACACCTGCTTCATACCATACCAAGCCTTAAAAGAATTTAATTTATAATAACCTTTGTTAGTAAAATATTTAATAAATAAAATATTATTGCAATTGCTTTTGCCTAAAATTGATTTGGAAGATGCTTTTCTTTAAGTAAATTTCTTATTATCATTTCAACGATAGTTCAATTCTTACGTTTAATTATATTATTTTGCTCCAATGTATGTGATACTGTAAATTCCCTACAAATATCATTTTCTTCACAAAAAAAAATTAAACTCATTAGATAAAAATTTACTACATCTATTTGTCTGAAATATCTTTATGCATCAACCACTTTACCTTTATACAAGTGCCTTAAATTTTTAAAAATTATCAAATATTTTAGATTTCAATTCTAGAAAAAATACCTAACTCATGCGACTATAATCATTAGTAAATAATAAAAAATATCAGCTTCCACCAAATGATTTTGTATTCATATGTCCACATAAGTCAACATGAATTAATTCAAGATAACTAGATGCTCTCCATACTTTTCCAATAGGAAATAATTTCTTATTTTGTTTACTATAAATGCATTCTTCATATACATAAAATGTATTAATTTTGGACAATCCAAAAATTATTATTTTTATTTAGCAACCTTAAACCCTTAATGTTAAAATGTTTATGTCTTAAATGCTACAAATTAAAGTCATTCTTTTGAGTTGTAATAAGAGCATGTTTTTTAATATTTGAGACATCAAGTGAAAATATCTTGTTTTGTGTCATACAAACATTTACTATAACCAAATTAGATTTTTTATCTTTAATAGTGCATCCACCATCATCAAATATAACTGAATATCCATCATCTATCAATTGTCTAATACTCAACAAGTTTTATGATAAACTAGGAACAAAGATGTTTTATCTTATCAAGGTATTTTACCTTTCTTTGACTTATCTTTACCTCAATTATTCATTTTCCTTCTACTTATATTTGCTTATTATCTTCAAGTCTAACTTTCAACTTATGAGTTGTATCAATATCTCTAAACATTAATCTTATGCCTGATATATAATTAGAACATCCATTATCCAAAAATCAAATATCATTTAAGATATTATTAACTTGTGAATGAGTCATAAACAAACCAAACTTTTTAGAATAATAACATTGAATTTCACTCTTGTAGGTTTTTTTATCATAATTTGATTAGTTTTGTTCATCATACCCATCAAAGTGTCATCTTCCTCTTATATTTCCTCTACCACAAATCCTCCTAAGTTACATCCTCTTCTTATTGATTTTTTTATCTTTTCTTTTGAAGTAAAAGACTCCTCAATCAGAAATTTTTTTTTTCACTTTTTCAAGTGACCTATACAACCTTACTTCATGTGCTTACAAGAAGCCTATTAGTTCATCAAATGAAAAGATAGATAAATCGTTAACTCCTTAATTGTGGTAACAACATGATCAAATTTTGAGTTAAATTTCTCAAAACTTTTGTAATAATTATATGATCATGAAGATATTCAATCACCCGAGAAAGAAAATCTTACGCCTATTTATTATTTTTCATGAATAAAATTTTAAACTTATGATGAAGGGTTTGAAGTTTTATCGTAATCACCCTCGATGAGTCTTAAAATTTATATTGAAGCATCAACCAAACTTGCTTTAAGGTTGTTATTATTGTGATTTTTGAGAAGATTGTCTCATATACAACTTGTTAAATGAAGAACAATGCCTTTGAGTTCTTTTTATTCTCATTTAGCTTGATTTCTTCATTTGTACTTGTATATCCATTCTCTATTAAGTTACAAATATCCTGAGACTTAAATATAGTTTTCAACTTGATACTTCAAAATTCATAACATTTGCCCAAGAATATGAGAATAATGGGTCGAAACATGGAATTATCATTGACAGTTATAATGCCCAATTAAGATTGGACTTAGCTTTGATACCAAAAATATTAGGGATGTAGGAGTAAATAAATGATAAAAATAAAATATTATGATGCAATTAAAAGAGAATACTTTCAATCAAGAAAACCTAAGTAGTATTAAATAAAATATAAAACTTAAAACATTTATAAGATAATTTCAAGTGCACACTACCTTGTTTCATGAACTATGATCCTATTTATAGGACTTAGTAGTAATTACCTCACTTTATCATATTACTCATGATTAAGTTAAGGAATTATCTCATAATTTTTAGATCATGAGTCATTACTTAACATGCTTATAACTACTAATAATATGACAACTACTTACGTAATTATAACTATCATGAATCAGTTCTCAACCCTTTTGTCACTTAAAGTATCATCAAGTTTTTATATAAAAAACAATCTTTATCACTTCCTAACAATTAGGAACAAACTAAAAGAATATCACAGCTTGAATTTTGTCAAAAACTAAAACTCGTCACTGTTAAATTTGGACATAACTTACTCATTGCTTAGGCTCCATATTCCAATATTCACTATATCTCCCACAGTAAACGGGCAATTCTAATTTCATTGATGAGTGATTTCTTAGTAGAATTTAGAGAAGCACTTCCTCGTGAAGTTTCTAAATCTCTTATTTTAGAGACTAATGGAAGAAGTTGTAAAGCATAAATCAAATCCCATAGGAGTCAGAACAAATTTACTATGAATCCCTCTAGGCAAATATCATAGCTCTATTATTCCCCATTGCAATCTACTCTGCAATCAGAAATGTAATGAGAACCACATGAAAGTCAATCAACAATGCACCTTAGCATCATTATATCCAAACGCAGCTCAATAAAACAGCAAGCAGAGGTACATCATCATCCTAACATATTTATAGAGAACATTTATAGACAAAATTGCATTAACACAATCATAAGCAACACCACATAAGTAGTTGATAAGGGCTACAAGAACCAGTACAATTACATGCTCACCATTGTTCATGAATCAGCCACCCAAAGTTAAGAGCCCCATCAGCAGACTGCACACATTGATAAAATGAATTAAAATTATGTCAACAATAAATGTCAATCTTCGAACAGCTATAACCAGAAAAAGACATGAAAAAGAAAAACCAAAACAAGAGAACTTGTTCTAGACGAATTGTATGAAATTTACACAAAAAAAAGGATGCATTGAAGGAAAATGAAATTGAATTCTATTACTATTCTTGCATAACTTAATTAGAAGCGCACCAATTCTTGGCAAAAAAAATTAACAATTACTTCTCTACAAGCATAACTTCCAACCAAAACATCTCAACATCACCAACAAACAAACAACTGATACCACCACTACTTGGTTCCATTTGTTGTTACTGATGGGATATAAATAGAAATAAATTTATGTATATGAACAAAGACTAGTAAACCATAATATGTAGTAGAATTAAATGAATTCATAATCAAATAGAATACCAAGATTTACATGAAAAACTCCTACAATGTGTGAAGGGTAAAAATCACGGAACAAACTAGAGATAATCCACTATAAGAATAATGAATATACAAATCTCAATCCAAAATCCTAGCAACATTTATAAGAAAATAACTGGGATACAAGGATCACGTCACTATGCACAATATCTAAATTCTCTTCAAATAATCATAGCAAGAATATATTACAGATCTGATTTAACTTGAGATGATAATACTACTAGATAATTAATAGTCTCTTTGCGTTGTCCTTATCTTCTTCCCTTTCTTTCTCTTATTTTTCTGCCCTTTTCTCCTCTTTTGTTGAATCAAGAATGATTTGTGAAACGCTGTGGAAGAATGACTTAAAATTGAAGAAAAAAAAATAAAAAACAAACAACTATGAATTAGAGGGGAAATTCTAAAGAAATAAATAATACATTATAAAAATAGATGCATCAAAACAAAATGAAATTGAATTCTGAGTACTGTTGCCTTAGTGCCATTGATTGGAGAGTCAATACAGCCTGGTTCGATCTCAAAAGCGTAAATCTATTATAGGGATCTATATTGAGGTCGATGAGGTGACTTAAGCTTGTTTATTGGGGAGAGTTTATGGTCGTTCTAAGTTGCACCTTGGCCTTGTCTAGAAGCACTTAATGTTACTCTGATGTGCTTCTTAGATGCGCTTGGGCCCTGCACAAATGATCATCGTCGGGGGATGTCCCAACTTGAACTCTTTGATACTCAAGTTAGAAAAGCAGGTGGAGGGGGTTTAGTAGAACTCATACAAGTGAAGATAGAGCCTGTCACCCTCTCTTTGGCTTGGGGACTTGGGTCTTATACCTGAGCGGTTGGTGGCATGAGGACATAATTGGTTATGGTGTCCCTTACTCTATAAGGGGATTATTGATGGTGGTAATTGACAAACGTGTCCTCTAAAGGATGACATCAGGGTATAAATCCCATGATGATATGTTTTACCAAGGTTCTTGGCTCGTTCTGTCATGGACAAAATTGTAAACATGGTGTTCGATGTAATGCTTATGTATGTCCGTGTCTTTCGATTTTGTTTAGGGCTGGTAATAGGCTTAACAGCCCCAGTTTCTTTAGTTTTAGTGGCTGTCCTAGGCTTGCAAACAAAGATTGTGTCATGTGGGCACTTGTGGAGATATCAGTTTATAGTAAATCATTTTGAACCTTTTGTTGTACGACCGTTTAAAACTTATAAAGGCTATTTGTAATTTACATTGGCTATGAAGTATTTACTAAAATGATTACTTGTGGATCCCGAGTGAGATGCTTTCTTTAACTCGTTTTCTCTTTTGTAGGTCCTAAGGGACCATAGGAGGTTCCGAGGAAGTTTACTTTTACGAATGAACGTGCAAGGGTGCCGCACGATTCAGGAAAAATCAACTAAGTGCATGATATATGGTATCAGAGCGGGACAAGCACTCATAGAAAAAATTATCATGTAAATGTAGGGGACCTAGTGGCGCTGTGTTGAGGGTAGCCAACATGTGGGACTATTTAGGGGAAAACGGACATTGAGATGTAGGGAAAAGGAGTCGCTCAGAGGAGCAGGCATCTGATATTGACATTCAGAGGAATGGCCAACCCTTCGTGCAAGAGGCACTATGAGGGCAAGCAAGCTGGGAAGAATGCGTAGCGCACAAAGGTTGGGATGGTTGAGTTTGAGCTACAACTCAACAATGACAACCATGCTTAATTATCTTTGTAATGAAATATATTTTTTGGTTTTAAATGACGATGTTGGGCTTTGACATAGGAGATTAGGTCATGCTAGCACAAAACTAATCTTTTAAATTTTATCTAAAGAACTTGTAAGAGGAATTTCTTATATCAAGTTCATCAAAGATAATGTGTGTAATGCATGTCAACTAGTAAAACAAATAAAAGGTGGCTTCAAACCTAAGAACCAAATAAGCACCTCTAGACCTTTGTAATTAATCTATATAGACTTGTTTAGACCAATTTCTACATCAAGCCTAGGAGGTAGCAAATACGTATTTGTCATCGTGGATGATTATAGTAGATACACATAGACTTATTTTTTGACACACAAAAGTGAATGCTTTAGGTATTTCTCCAAGTTTTGTAAACTTGTTCAAAATGAAAAGGGTTTTATGATTTCATCAATTCGAAGTGATCATAGTGGTGAATTTCAAAACCATGATTTTCAAGAATTTTATGAATTTAATAGATACAATCACAACTCCTCTACTCCAAAGAATCTTCAACAAAATGGAGTAGTAGAAAGAAAGAATAAAAATTTACAAGAAATGATAAGAACTATGTTGAATGAACATAGCCTACCCAAATATTTTTGGGCCAAAGCTGTAAATACAGTATGTTATGTCATGAATAAGGTTCTAGTAAGATTATTACTTTCCAAAACTCTTTATGAGTTGTGGAACAACAGAAAACTGAATGTTTCATATTTTAAAGTTTTTGGGTGTAAGTGTTTTATCTTGAATGAAAAAGATGCCTTAGGAAAATTTGATGCTAAATCCGATAAAGGAATTTTTCTTAGCTATTCTTCTATTTCTAAAGCATTTCGTATCCTTAATAAAAGAATTTTGATTATAGAAGAATCCATTCATGTTGTTTTTAATGAGGTTTCTGAAATTAAGAAAAAGAATTTTGATGATGATGTTAATTTTGATGCTTTGAATTTAAATGAAACCCTTTCTCCATCTAGCAACTTAGATGCATCTACTTTCGAAACATCCTTACCCAAGGATTGGAAGTATGTAGATGCTCATCCTAAGGAGCTAATTATAGGAGACACATCTAAAGGGGTTCAAACACATTCTTCTCTTAAAAAGTTTTGTGCCAATGCTGTTTTTCTCTCCCAAATTGAACCTAAATGTATTGATGAAGCTATGAAAGATGATTCATGGATTATCATAATGCAAGATGAGTTAAATCAATTTGAAAGAAATTAGGTATGGAAGCTTGTTCTTAGGCCAAATAACTATTTAGTTATTGGTACTAAATGAGTCTTTAGAAATAAGTAAGATGAATCTGGTATCATGGTTAGAAACAAGGCTAGATTAGTGGCCAAAAGTTTCACCCAAGAAGAAGGTATCAATTACGAAGAAACCTTCACTCCTATGGCTCGATTAGAAGCTATAAGGATGCTTCTTGCCTATGCTAGTAGTAATAATTTTAATTTATTTCAAATGGATGTTAAAAGTACTTTTCTTAATGGCTTTATTTCCGAAGAAGTTTATGTTGAACAACCTCCCAGATTTGAGAACGATAGTCTCCCTAATCATGTGTTTAAATTAACTAAAGCTCTCTATGGTTTAAAACAAGCCCTAAAGGCTTGATATGAGAGACTTAGTTAATTTTTTATTGAAAATAATTTCTCTAAAGACAAGGTCGACACTAAATTACTTATAAAAAATTTTAAAAATAATTTTCTTATTGTTCAGATTTATATTGATGATATTATTTTTGGTTCCACGAATGAATCTCTCTATGAATCATTTGCTAAAAGTATGAGTCTTGAATTTGAAATGAGTTTGATGGGAGAATTAACTTTCTTTTTAGGCTTACAAATCAAACAACTAACTAATGACATCTTTCTTAGTCAAACAAAATGCGCTTTAGATTTGCTAAAAAGGTTTAAAAAAGCTATCAATACTTTCATGAGTACCTCCACTAAGTTAAACATTAATGAAAGTGGAGAAAGCTTTGATAAAAAAATTTATAGGGGTATGATAGGAAGTCTACTATACCTCACTGCAACTAGACCGAATATCATGTTTAGTGTAGGTCTTTGTGCTAGGTTTCAATCTAATCCTAAGATATCTCAACTTAAAGCAGTTAAGAGAATACTTAGATATCTTAAAGGAACCACAAATCTAGGATTATGGTATCCAAAATCCGAGAATTTTGAGCTAATTGCTTATGCTGCTGCTGATTTTGCTGGATGTAGATTAGATAGAAAAAGTACATTAGGAACATGTCAATTTTTAGGATACGCACTTATTTCCTAAACTTCCAAGAAACAAAATTCGGTTGCACTATCTATAACTGAAGCTGAGTACATTGTAGCTAGTGCATGTTGTGCATAAGTTGTGTAGATGAAAAATACTTTAGAAGATTATAAGATTCATCTAAAAATATCTTCATAAATGTGATAACACAAGTGCAATATGTTTAAAAAGAATCTCATTCAATACTCTAGAACAAAACATATTGATATTATGCATCACTTTATACGAGATCATGTCACTAATCATGATGTAATCCTAGAGTTTATTGATAAAAAATTAATTAGCCGATATTTTTACAAAGCCTTTAAGTGAGATAATATGATTTTATTAATCAAAGGAATGTCAATTTGTCCAAATGCATGAAATTGATGAATATCTTTTCGGACTGTCTTTATGAATTTTTTGAATGGAGCTTTCATGAGATTATGTCATATCAAGTTACTTCATACTCTTGCTCCATCACTTTTGATACACTCAATCACTTCATAAATTTCATTGACAAATGCATCTTTCAGATTTATCTCTTGTGAATTTTTATTGAGAAATGAAATTGATGTGATGCTCCTCTCATTATGAAGGTTTATTCATGAAATTTCTTTTATCCTTCATATGATGATTCTTTCATATGAATTCTTTCTTAATGAAAGAAGAATCTTTATTTTTTATGAGATGAACACTTGCAAGAATGAGGATTTGATTTCACATGAATATCTTGATCCTTATGAAAATTGAAGCATGATGTAATGAAACTCTTTTATCATTTTTAACTTTATTCAAAGTTAGTTCTCAATGGATTTTCCTTCTTTCTTTCCTTCTTCATGCAAAGTTTTGATGAAAAATAAAAGGGAAGAAGTTGATGGAAGCTATCTCCTTAATGTTTATAACTTTTAATGTTGAGAACTTTCGAAAAATACCATGTCATGAATGCTTGAAGTTTGATTGCTAAGAATTTTTACAAATTGAAATGTGGCATGAATTTTTACCATACTTGCATTGTTGAATTGTTCTCCTTTTTGTTGAGGACAAAGGGGGAGAAATAATACCAAAATGTAGTAAATTGATGATAAATGTTTGCTTGATAAATTTTCTTCATTATGATAAGATATCTAGAGTTTATCTTTTAATTTTACAAATTGATATCTTGCCATAGAATGATGAATTGCTATCTTTGTCATCTTTTATATTTGAAATATAAGACTTGAAATGGATATCATGCCTTGACATCATTTTGAGAATGTTAGATCATGATAGGAATCGTGATGTGTGTATTAATAAGTTTAAATGAACTTAACTTATCAATATGTCTCTTGAATTCAAAGGTCTTAAATTCAAGAATGACTTTTCTCAAGTATGACATATAGATATGGGGAGTTAAGGTTAACTCCGTCGTTAATTGATTATCATCATAAAAAAAGGAGAGATTGTTGAATCTCGGATTTTGATGATGAAATCAATTGTAATTTATTTGATCTAATCTATATGTTAAGAAAAGTGTGCAGGATTAACTACAATGGCAGTAAGACATAAAGCAGGTGTTGTGCCGGAGTCAAAATCGAGATCTCATTAGGAGTTCGAGAGTTTGACGGAAGTCCGGACGTTCGTCGGAAATTTTACGGGAACCAACCGAGAAGTAGGAGCTTGCCATAGGAGCTTCGGAACGAGCATAGAAGCTCGTCGGAACTCACAAAGAAGATCGTCTTAAAGTCTAGGAGCTTGCCGGGAGTTCGCTGGAGCATTATCGAGAGTTCATCGGATATTCGCCGAAAGTACGTTGGAAGCTCGCTAGAAGAGCAATTGACGTACCCTAACATAAAGTGCAGTAATCATATCTTAATTATCATAGTTAGAGCATAAATTAAGTTAGGATTGGGAGGTAATCCCACTAACTTAATTAAGGGCCAACTGGGCCCTAAGTTGGGCTGGTTTGGGTCGGATTCAAGGCCCAACCAGGACCTTCAAAAGTTGGCCGACGGTGGCACCTCTTGGAAAGCAGTGCCCTCCCAGGAATTTTGGGCGGTGGTACCGCCCCTATCAGGCGATGGTACCGTCGGTAGTTATTACTGCCAGCGATAGTACCGTCCCTATCAGGCGATGGTACCGCCAGGACCTCGAAAATCCAGGATTAGACACTTTTTGGCTCCATTTTTAAAGCCATTGGGGCCTATAAAAACCTCATCCTTTCCTGCATGAAAGTACACGAAACTATCCAAGAAAGAGGAGTGAGAGTTGTAAGGGTTCATCTCCTAAACTTGGGAAAAGGAGAAAGTGCTGTAAAGAGGTGTTCGGTCTTTACCTATTGAAGGAAGGCCTTTAGTGGACGCCGGTGACCTCGTCGGAGGAGGAATCCGAAAGTGGATGTAGGTCACATTGACCGAACCACTCTAAAACTCGGTTTGCATTTACTTTGAGCAAGTTTCTTTTATAGTAAACTGCCTCTCATCCTTACTGTGCTTTAACTACGTCTACATACGCTTTCGCGTAAACATCTTCTGAGATTGGCTTTAATCATACGAAGACTTTACGAAACTGATGTTTTTCATTTGTGCAATTTACATTTCCATAAATCACCTTAGTCTTCTCTTGCACTTTCACGAAAGGTTTCAAGTTTAAATTCCTTCCGAAACAGATTAAATCGAAACCATTCTCATCGGAATCGGTTTTAATCGAAACAAGTTTTTTGAAATAATGAAAGTTTTCCGCTGCATTAATTCACCCCCCCCACCTCCTCCTCCTTTTATTGCCGCTCTTGATCCTAACAGTCTTGGGATAGCCACAAACATTCTATCGTTCGTATACAAGCTCTTGTATGAGTATCGAATTCTTTGACTTAGCAATTCCCCTCACCTCTATAAGCTTTGCATAACTCTTATGGTCGCTAAGTAACCCATTCTACCTTGAATGATCTCATCTTTTACTAAGCGTCTCATTTACCTTGAGCACTATTAAGTTGATAGTGTATATATTATTTTGTTTTAGAGCAATCATAGATGTATTTTTGTGTGGTTTTTCTATAATACAAGCATTAGATTCAAATCTAATAATATATCCTTGACCACACAATTGACTAATACTCAAAATGTTATGCTTTAAGCCATCAACTAACAACACATTTTCAATAAAAAAGTTGGATGTGTTACCTATAGTTCATTTGCCAATGATTTTACCTTTGTTGTTGTCTCCGAAGGTGATATATCCTTCGTCTAGGCAAATGAGCTTAGAGAATTGAGATGGATCTCTGTTCATATGCCTTGAGCATCCACTATTAAGATACCATCTCTTGCTCCTAGCTTATGATGGTATACATTTCTACAAAAGAGGATGATTTTTAGGTACTTATTTGACCTTGGGTGCCTCAAAAATCGATTGGCTTAACTTATCATTTTGCATGGAATTCTTCATGATTCCTTTAGAAACCCAAATCAATTTATGTGAACTACACTTCTTAAATGGATAATGATAAGCTATATATCCAAGTTTGTAACAAAAGTTACATTTGTTTTGGGGTGAAATATGCAAGATAGGGCCTTTAACAAAGGTGGTTGGATTTTGGTGAAAGCTACTTACAAATCTGATTCCACTTCTTTTATGAATGTGACCCTTATTGGTAAGGATCATGTTCAAAGACTTACTACCAACCTCAAATTTTTCTAAGATATCTTTGAGTAGTAAGTTTTTCTTTCTAAGTGTTTCTACTTTATGGAATTTCGTACATGGAGCTAAACTATCATTATGCTCAATTTTTAATTATCGAAATCACTAGCAAGAGAATCATGCTCCTTTTTTAACAATTTATATTTTTTACTAATTGATTTGCATTCATCAAATAAATCATGAAAAGCATTTAATAGTTCATCAAATGATAAATTTGCATCAATTGAACTTGTTACCTCATCTCCAATGACCATTAGTGCATAGTAAGCAACTTGCTTGGTGTTGGTTGACTCCTCTTCTTCAGAAGCACTTGAGTCATCCCATGTAGCTTTAAGCATCTTCTTCTTTGGTTGCCTCCTCTTTGCTTGGGAACATTCACCTTTGAAGTGTCCCGGCTTCTTACATTCGTAACAAATTACTTGATCTTTCTTGGGTTCAAATTTATTTTTGGTGTCATTTTTAAATTTATTACTTTTAATAAATTTTTTGAATTTCCTTATTAAAAGTGCCAAGTCATCATCAAAGTCCTCATTACTTAAGTTTTCTTTCAAGTGGTCTTCTTGTGTTCTCAGTGCCATATCCTTGCTGTTCTTTGGAAGGGTGTCCTCAAGCTCTTCATGAGCTTTACATGTCATTTCATAGGTCATTAGTGACCTAATTAGTTTTTCAAGAGAAAAAGTTATTTAAATCTTTGGTCTCTTGAATAGCTGTTACCTTAGGGTCCCAACTCTTTGGAAGGGATCTTAAAACTTTATTAACGAGTTCAAAATCTAAGAAACCTTTACCAAGTCCTTTTAGACCATTGACGATATCCGTAAATCGGGTGTACATGTCTTCAATGGTCTCACTCGGTTGCATTCGAAATAACTTATAAAAATGAACGAAAAGATTGATTTTTGACTCCTTCACTCTAATAGTGCCTTCATAAGTTACTTCGAGTGTGTGCCAAATATCAAAAGTCATTTCACAAATTGATACTCGATTAAACTTATTTTTATCTAATGCACAAAATAAGATATTCATAGCCTTGGTATTTAAAGTGAAAGTTTTCTTCTCCAACTCATTCCAATCGTTCATTGGAAGAGAAGACTTTTGAAAATCATTTTCGACAACGTTCCAAAGCTCAAACTCCATTGAAATTAGGAAGATCCTCATTCTATCTTCCAATATATGTAATCCATCCCATTAAACATGGGCGAACGTGTAATTGAATGACCCTCTTAGTTGCCGGCAAATGACATCTCTTTTGGGTTTTAAACCAAACGAGAGTGAACCTTGCTCTGATATCAATTGTTAGGATCAAGAGTGGCACTAAGAGGGGGGGGGGGTTAAATTAGTATAGCGGAAAACTTTCGCTATTTTGAAAAACTTGTTTTGATTAAAACCGATTCCGACGAGAATGGTTTTGATTCAATCTGTTTCGGAAGGAATTTGAACTTGAAACCTTTCGTGAAAGTGCAAGAGAAGACTAAGGTGATTTGCAGTAATGTAAATTATATAAATGAAAAGCGTTGGTTTCGTAAAGTCTTCGTATGATTAAAGATGATCTTGGAAGATGTTTATGTAAAAGCGTATGTAGATGTAGTTAAAGCACGGTAAGGAGGAGAGGCAGTTTGCTATAAAAGAAAGTTGCTCAAAATAAATGCAAATCGAGTTTTAGAGTGGTTTGGTCAATGTGACCTACATCTACTTTCGGATTCCTCCTCCGACGAGGTCACCGGCGTCCACTAAAGGCTTTCCTTCAATAGGTGAAGACCGAACACCTCTTTACAGCACTTTCTCCGTTTCCCAGGTTTAAGGCTCAAGAACTTAAGATTATGCAAATAGGTTTCATGTACTTTCATGCAGGAAAGGGTGGGGTTTCTATAGGCCCAATGGCTTCAAAAATAGAGCAAAAAAGTGTTTAATTCTGGATTTCCGAGGTCCTAGCAGTACAATCACCATTACTGGGTGGTACCTGTTAGGACTCTAGCTAGGAGAGTCCTAATTGATAGGGGTATTCATGTAAAACCTACCTAAGTCGACCCTTATTAAAGAGGTGAAGAGGTCGGCTAGGGTTTGGAGGTTATTTCTTAAAGAAGAATTAGGAGTTGTAAAAGAATAGGAGTCTTGAGTAGGAGTCCTATTAGGAGTCTTGAGTAAAAGTCTTAATTGAGTAGGAGTCTTGAGTATGAGTCCTCTTAGGCGTTAGGGTTTAGAAACCCTATAAATAGTTATGTATTCATCCTCTTTTGATAAGCAATAGATGAATATTTTCTGTAGCCTTTGAGCAGTAACTTGGAGGAAGGAACCCCTATAGAGTTCTAGGAGACCGATCCCCTAAAGAGATCAACCCCAAGCTTAGAATCTACAAGGGTTCTAACACTTGGTATCAGAGCAGCGTTCTTGGCATCTCGCTGCCCTTTCACAACCATCCATCATCTCTCCACAACTGCCCAAAGTAATTCCCACAATTGCTTAAAAGATCGTCACCAAATTCTGTCGTCATCTCCACCACCGTAGATCATCCTTTGATCCCCCGTGAATTGCAACAAGTTATGGTTTTCTACCTTACTGTTGCTGCAATTTAGTTATCCTTATTCGAAAATCCAAAAAAAAAAAATGTTCCTATATTGCTACATAAACTTTTCGTCGCAAAGATACATTGCAGAATTCCAATCGCATAACACAGTCTGTTTGATTTTCTACTGTGTTTTTTCTATCCAAATCTCTACAAAATTTTTATGACAACTTTGAAACTTCCTAACAGCAGATTTTCCTTTAGTTTTGTCAAAAAATTCTCAATATAAACTATTGGTCTTTTACGTCTAATCTGCTATACTTGAAAATCTGCACTGCAAAATTCCAGCCGCATAACATTGTTTGTTTGATCTTGCTACTACATTTTTTCTGTCCAAATCTCTTTGAAATTTTTATGATAGCTTTGACACTTTCTAAAGTATATTTTTCTTTTGTTTCGTCAAAAAATTCTCAAATACTTGAAAATCTGCACTGCAAAATTCCAGCCGCATAACATTGTTTGTTTGATCTTGCTACTACATTTTTTCTGTCCAAATCTCTTTGAAATTTTTATGATAGCTTTGACACTTTCTAAAGTATATTTTTCTTTTGTTTCGTCAAAAAATTCTCAATATAAACTATTGGTCTTTTACGTCTAATCTGCTATACTTGAAAATCTGCACTGCAAAATTCCAGCCGCATAACATTGTTTGTTTGATCTTGCTACTACATTTTTTCTGTCCAAATCTCTTTGAAATTTTTATGATAGCTTTGACACTTTCTAAAGTATATTTTTCTTTTGTTTCGTCAAAAAATTCTCAATATAAACTATTGGTCTTTTACGTCTAATCTGCTATACTTGAAAATCTGCACTGCAAAATTCCAGCCGCATAACATTGTTTGTTTGATCTTGCTACTACATTTTTTCTGTCCAAATCTCTTTGAAATTTTTATGATAGCTTTGACACTTTCTAACAATATAAACTATTGGTCTTTTACCGTCTAATCTGCTATACTTGAAAATCTGCACTGCAAATTCCAGCCGCATAACATTGTTTGTTTGATCGACACTTTCTAAAGTATGATAGCTTTGACCTTCTAAGTATATTTTCTTGTTCGTCAAAAAATTCTCAATATAAACCATGATCTTTTACGTCCAATATGCTATAATTGAAAATCTGTGCTGCAGAAAATTTCAGCCGCATATTATTGCCTTAACCGATCTATTTGTAATCTTTTTGAACAAAATTTCCTATACACTTCATAGATCATCTTGGCTTCCATCTAAGATTGATCTACTAAAGAGTTCATCTCACAAATTAATGATTTTGTGTTGCTGCAAATTTTTGTCGCAAACCATTGAAATTTTTCGACGAGAATTTTGCTATCGCAGCTTGCAACCAATTTCCTGGCTGTTATACTACCAAAATTTTCTTGATTAAATTAGACATACTTGCTATCATATAAACTGAGATTTTGCTGTCAATTCCCTTCTCAAATCTCTAAGTTTTGGGTGGAAATTTCATCGAGTAACCGTTGTTTCTTTGACGACAATTCTGCTCTTACATGACAACACAATTCTGCAGCAAACTTCCACTGATTTCTATCAAACCTTTGCTACCATCAACCATAGATCTAAAATATTCATCCATAGCCCTAAAACTCCACCAAACCACACCCTCAAACTTCACCCAAAACAGCCGCAAAACAAGCCTAAACCACAGCCTACATCCACCAATCCACCAACCCTTTCGACCATCACTTCTCTCAACCTATACTTGCCTTTAACCCGACAACAAAAGAGAGATCTTAACATCACAGATTTAGAGGCATATACTATGGCATCTAAGGAGGCAATCAATGCTAAATTCAAAGCCTTGGAGGTGCGAATGGAGGATAAGATTCGGATTTTCTTTACCGAACTCAATTTGGGTCGACCACTAAGTACGAAGAAATCACATCAAGGAGAGAGCTTCGGGAGCGATCTACGGAGGAGTTATGTTGGCACCGCGACGAGCCGTGGAGCCGCGAGCATCACTGTAAAAAAGGGAGACTTCTTATTATTAAACTAGTAGAAGAAGAGGTCATTGGACATCAAGAAGAGAGCCTTGATAATAAAGAAGAAGATGCGGAAGAAGAGCCACAACTGACTGAAGTTATGGTGCATACACTAGCCGGCTACTCAAACCCGCAAACGATGAAAGTTGAAGGCCTTCTCAAACAATAATCGATCACTATTTTCATCGACACGGGCAGTACTAATAACTTCCTAGATAGTAAAGTTGCTGTCCGAATGGCCTTACCTATCGAGTATTACAGTAAGTTTGACGTCAAGTTCACCGATGGACGGATTTTGAAGTGTGATCGTAGGCGCCCGCGGGAGAAACTATTACTATAGGAACAAGAGATAATTGCATATTTCTTCCTCCTCCCTCTTCATGATCATGAGGCCATGCTCAGAATTGAATGGTTGATGACATTAGGTGATGTTTCCTGGAATTTTACGAAACTAATTTTGAGATTTTACAGTAAAGGGAAACATGTGATTCTACACGGGATACGTGGGGGCGACGTAATGATGATTTGCACACAACAAATGGAGAAGGTTTTGCATAAAGCATGTAGTAGATTTTTGGTACAACTTGAGTAGCAAACTAAGGGAGAGCCAATAGAATTTGAAGATTCAAACCTACTTTCTTTGCTTGCTGAATTTTCAGATATATTTGACGAATCGCGCAACCTACCTCTTGCTCGTCGATATGATCATTGTATACTGATTCTTCTGGGCAAACCTCCTGCAAATACTTGGCTATATCAATATTCATATCTATAGAAGGATAAATAGAAAGGATTGTAAAAGAGATACCCGAAATAGGAGTTATTCGGCCAAGTTGCAGCCCCTACTCTTTACCGGTGCTCTTTGTACGAAAGAAGGATGAAACATAGAGAATGTGCATTGATTACCGAACCCTCAATGGCATAACCGTCAAGGACAAATACCCTATTCCAATAGCAGATGAATTGCTAGATGAAAGAGAGCACAAATCTTCACAAAGCTAGACATTCGATCCGGGTATCATCAAATATGAGTGTCCAAAGAAGACATACCGAAAACTGCCTTTCGAACACACAACGGCCACTATGAATTTTGTTTTCTTCACTAGAAGGTAGAATATCTTGGGCATATCATATCAGAGGAAGATGTGATAGTGGACACCTCCAAAATTGGAGCAATGCAGAACTGGCCGACCTCGAGGAACATAAAATTGCTACGTGGCTTTCTCAGTTTAATAGGCTATAATCGTAAGTTCATGAAAAACTATGGAAAGATCAATGCACCACTTACTTTCTTGCTAAAAAAAGATGCTTTCCAATGGTCAAACAAAGCCACCACTACCTTCAACGAACATAAAGCCACAGTGACGACAACGCTCGACATCGGCAAGACTTTTGTTATTGAAGTCGATGCCTTCGGAGTCGGAATTAGTGTTGTACTAATACAAGATAGCCGCCCCCTCGCTTATACTAGTAAGGCATTATCTCCTTCCAATCTCAAAATGACTATTTATGATAAGGAGATGCTTGCGATTGTGCATGCGGTGGCCAAATGGAGATCGTACTTGATCGGGCGATGCTTTCAAATCAAAACCGATTATAAAAGCCTAAAATATTTCTTGGAGCAGAAGATATCTTCCCCTGAACAACAAAAATGGATAACAAAGCTTCTTGGATATGATTATGAAATAACTTACAAAAATAGGAAAGAGAATGTTGTTGCAGATGTGCTGTCACGGCTACCCAATCAAGCTAAATTTTCAACCATTTCACTTTCGACCTATGACTTTCTTAAGGATATTAAGAGGGAATGGCAGGAAGATCCAGAGACTAGTAAGATTATAAAAAAATCGGAGGAAGCACTAAACTCCGTGGCTCATTACAATTGGGACTCAAAAGAATTACGCTATAAGAGACGCATTGTGCTTGTGCCAAATTCTACTTGCACCTTCACGAGCAGATTTTGGACAGAGTTTTTCCATATGTAAGGTGCTAAATTAAAAAGGAGTATGGCGTATCATCCATAAACCGACGGCCAGACGAAAGTAATAAACAAGTGCTTGGAGACAGCTTAAAGCCACCCACTAAATATGACTATCCAAAGAGAACTCCAGACCCAATTGAGTGCCATTATTGATCAACGGATCGTGACTCAATGACGACGACCCATTACTGAAGTGATAATACAATTGGCGAACTTACCAGTAGAAGGTGTCACTTGGGAGAACTATGACGACTTGAAGATTAAATTTCCAAAATTCATGGATTGTCAGTCTCGAAGATAAGGCTGATTTGAAGAGGGCGGGTCTGTTAGGACTCTAGCTAGGAGAGTCCTAATTGATAGGGGCATTCATGTAAAACCTACCTAAGACGACCCTTATTAAAGAGGTGAAGAGGCCGGCTAGGGTTTAGAGGTTATTTCTTAAAGAAGAATTAGGAGTTGTAAAAGAACAAGAGTCTTGAGTAGGAGTCCTATTACGAGTCTTGAGTAGAAGTCTTAATTGAGTAGGAGTCTTGAGTAGGAGTCCTATTAGGAGTTAGGGTTTAGAAACCCTATAAATAGTCATGTATTTATCCTCTTTTGATAAGCAATAAATGAATATTTTCTGCAGCCTTTGAGTAGCAACTTGGAGGAAGGAACCCCTATAGAGTTCCAGGAGGCTGATCCCCTAAAGAGATCAACCCCAAGCTTAGAATCTATAAGGGTTCTAACAGTACCACCACCTAGCACCTGACACTTAGCTCTAGCTCTAGCGGTACCACCGCCTGACAAGGGCGTACTACCGTTAGCAACAAGAACTGTCGGCGGTACCGCCACCCAAAATTCCTAGAGGGCACTGCTTTCCAAGCGATGCCACCACCGACCAACTTTTCAGGGTCCGGGTTGAGCCTTGAATCCGGCCTAAACCAACCCAACTTAGGGCCTAGTTGGCCCCTAATTAAGTTCGTGGGATTATCTCCAAATCCTAACTTAATTTATGCTCTAACTATGATAATTAAGAAATGATTATTGCACTTCATATTCTGATGCATCAATTGCTCTTCCAGCGAGCTTTCAGCGTACTTCCGGCGAACATCTGGTGTACTTCCGGTGGACTCCCGGCAAGCTCCTGGACTTTTCGATGATCTTCTTAGCGAGTTCTGATGAGCTTCTATGGCAAGCTCCTAGACTTCTCGGTTAGTTCCCGCAGAATTTTCGACGAACATCCGGACTTCCATCGAACTCTCAAACTCCCAATGAGATCTCGATCTTGACTCCGGCATAACACCTGCTTTATGTCTTACTGTCATCGTAGTTAATCCTGTATACTTTTCTCAACATATAGATTAGATCAAACAAATTACAATTGATTTTATCATCAAAATCCGAGATTCGACGACCAAAACTAATCGTCATAGAGTATTGAAACTTTCTCTTCAGCATGAGAAGGATACGTCCATAGGAGACTGAAGTGTGCAGTGAGTTCAGTATGTTGCTAAGGCTTAAGAGGTGCAGCAAGGGCTGTATTGGTAAGGACTCTTAATCTAGCAAGTGCATTTTCAAGGGCAGAATAATGTACGGTTTGTTCAGTAAAGCAGAGTAGTCCAATGGGATAGATACCTTGGAAGAATAAGTCTCAATTCTCTAAAGGGAGAATCATGTGCAACAGATCACACATATTGAGGAGGAATATCTCAAGACAACAACCCCACAAAGCTCAACAGACTGAGCGAGTGGCAAGGAGTTGTAACATGATCTCACATGAGATAATGCATTTGGGGATACATTGCAAAATCAAGTAGGAGAGCGACCCAAAACAACATAAATGAAGGCACACTTGGAGTCGAAATGAAGATTAGACTCAATAAAGGGCTAATCTGTGGAATGGTGGACGCGAGGGCCACCATCAACTCAATGCAAATCGAGGAGCGAAATAACTTGGGTGTAACTTGACAAAGTATCTAAGTCACATGAAGGGAGCCAACATAGAAGATGAAACATAGAGCAGAGGCACAAAGCTTTCCTTGGATAAAGGTCAAGGATATGAACTCTTGCTAAGGCAAAAGTAAGATTATATCGTTCCATGGGTCCTTCATTTTGATGGAGCAAACTCATCCTGCATGGTGCCAAAGACGAAGGGAGCTTTGAGGCACATGCACCCTATTATGGAGAAGTATTTGACGGAGAAACCAATGTGACAACTTGCAGGGGTGAAGTTGGGTTCAGAAGGCCTTGACATCGGGCAAGAGGACGCTGAGGCGAGTACTCTTGAAGAATATGTCATAGTGCAGCCATTCGAGTTGTCATGAAGGAAGTAGTGTGTAATGAAGATTATATTGGTGGGGGCAGAGGGCTAGGATCCAAACAATGGTGTATCATTTTCAACAAAGTTTGTGGACTTCGAGATCTACAAAGCGACGGATTGTCCTAGAGTAGTGCTTTGTCTGGGTGTGACACGAGAGCAAGTGGACAAAGGTCGATTGCCAAAGGAGCAAAAACAATCGAACGTGAAAGAGGCCCTATGATGTGTTGGCAAAGGCCACACATGGAGAGATCACAATTCGAGTTCATCCCACAAGGATCAGAATGCAATAAATATGTCACCGGGAGACGATATAGTGCAGTAGATTGTGGTGGAACAATTCGTTGTAATGCGATACATACGAATCTAGTCTCACGATGGACTAGATCATATGGAGGTATGATCGTGAGCTCCACTTCGATAAATAATATGACAGCAAAAAAGGCTATAGATTCAAGAAGTGAATACATTGGTATCGCAAAGGTAGGTCTTACGTACGTCCATCAAATTTTGCATCGAATAAAAGTTTTGGTCATCAGCATATGGGGGTTGTGCACCACCAAGGGAGTATACCGAATGTAAATACCAGTGAGTCCCATGGGAGGGACTTGATCATGTAGATGTATGATCAAAGCAGGTAGAGAGTTGGACTGCTCTAGAGCTCATATTCGCTTAAGAGAGCCCGGCAAGTCGGAGAACAAGACCGAGTAAGCAAACGTTGCTACCAAGGAAGCTAAGAAGAACAGAATTAGTGCGAACCCTGCAACATGATAGTAGAGGCCATACATAAGAGTTGTAGTCTATCTTCCTATCAACCAAGGGGAACTACTTAGAGAACACTAAGGTGTTGAAACAAGGGGTCGAAAGAGGTGAGGAAACAATAACGAGTCTAGAGGGACTTAACTATCCAAAACCAAGCATTGATTAGAATGGAGGTTGACTCGGAGGAGCGCTACAGTACCCCAGAAGCAGATCTACTAATCGCAAAGAAAGGGATATAGATGTGAGGCGATGGATAATATGGTCATGGGCATGACAGTGCCATGATACCGCAGAGGCGGGACTTCCGTGAAGTCATTGATCCCTTGCTCTCATAGAGGGAGAGTGTTTGGTCGTGAAAGGAGTCGAGGAGGTAGAGGGGCCAAGGAACTTCGTAAGACTGGTGTCAATGAGCTTCTCATCAAGATAGCCGAAAGTGGAAGACTTTATGCCGATGAAAGAGTGCACAACGAAGGAATGAAATAGACAGTACCTTTACTACTCAGTGTAGTAGACAGTTGGGTTGATGGAGAAGACGATACAATCCCAAAGGCGACCAAAACTGTTAGAGACTTACTCCAAATTGGGTTGAAAACTTCCTATATTCCAGAAGTTTGATAATATTAATAAAATGAATCACAGTAACTAACTCAACACAAGGAGTACAAACACTTCGAGTGTTCTAAAAGTGTGAGCAAAGAGTGAGCGAAGGCTAATAACTAGCTCGATACATAGAGTACAACCCCCGAGGAGACAGGCAAAATTAAAGTAATCTTTGTCTTCTCAACTCCTAAGAGAATGGGTGAAACCAAGTACCCCAATTCTCTTATATATCTAGTAGATGAGCTCTACATATTTTCAAAGACTCTTCGAAGAAATCAAATAGAAGATAATAATTGTTAAATCCTCACCAATGGTGATCAGTGCTACTAAGAGTAGATTATCTGCTTCATTTCGTAATAGAATGCTGATCGAAAATAGAAGTGATGCGAATCTACTTGGAAATGACAACTAAGTGAAAGAAGAGTCGATGGGTAAATTTTATGGATGAATGACTCAAAAACTTCAAAAGTTTACGAGGCAATCCTTATTAAAACTCCAACAGGTATCCACCTAATTCAAGCAGCATGAGGCATTTAAGAGACTGACGTATACTAAGGATGATCTTTTCCTTCATCTGAATGATCCATAGGAACCAATAGTGATCAACACAACTCAACCAACCCTATACTAAAATCAAAGTCATTGGCGAATTGAAACAGCATGATCGATTAAAAGTTCAACTACACAACAACAATAGCGAAAAACAATTAAGAGCTAAGAGGCACATTGTAGCTGAAGCAGAAGATTAAAGACTCACAAAGATGAGAAGTTGTAAGGTTAGCAAGAGATTCGACGAGAATATTAAAAAATAAATAAAAGAATATCACGAACAAAATTATAAATGACATATTCGATATAATACTTAAGTATATTCATATCTTTCGATTTTGTTTATACTTTACATATCATATAAAAAGCTACAATAGGCTTAACAAGCCTATTTTCTTTAGTTTTAATAATCATCTTAAGCTTACAAATAAATATTATATCATATGAACATTTATTGGGATATCAACTTGTAATGAACAATTTTAGACCCCTTATTATGTGATCGTTCAAAATGTTTGTAAAATCTGTTTGAATTTGTATTAGCTATTAAATATTTACTAAAATAATTACTTATGTATCCCGAATAAAATATTTTTTAACTACCTATTTTTTTTATAAATCCTAAAAAACTAAGAGATTTTAAGAAAACTAACATTTATGGATGAACACACAGATATTACACAACAACAAACCAACTAAATATATGATAATTCAAGATAAATAAATATAATAGAAAAGCTATGTCACCCCCTACACCACTTTTTAGGAGGGTAAAGTTAGAAAAGCTATGTCACCCCCTACACCACTTTTTAGGAGGGTAAAGTTAGAAAAGCTATGTCACCCCCTACACCACTTTTTAGGAGGGTAAAGTTAGAAAAGCTATGTCACCCCCTACACCACTTTTTAGGAGGGTAAAGTTAGAAAAGCTATGTCACCCCCTACACCACTTTTTAGGAGGGTAAAGTTAGAAAAGCTATGTCACCCCCTACACCACTTTTTAGGAGGGTAAAGTTAGAAAAGCTATGTCACCCCCTACACCACTTTTTAGGAGGGTAAAGTTAGAAAAGCTATGTCACCCCCTACACCACTTTTTAGGAGGGTAAAGTTAGAAAAGCTATGTCACCCCCTACACCACTTTTTAGGAGGGTAAAGTTAGAAAAGCTATGTCACCCCCTACACCACTTTTTAGGAGGGTAAAGTTAGAAAAGCTATGTCACCCCCTACACCACTTTTTAGGAGGGTAAAGTTAGAAAAGCTATGTCACCCCCTACACCACTTTTTAGGAGGGTAAAGTTAGAAAAGCTATGTCACCCCCTACACCACTTTTTAGGAGGGTAAAGTTAGAAAAGCTATGTCACCCCCTACACCACTTTTTAGGAGGGTAAAGTTAGAAAAGCTATGTCACCCCCTACACCACTTTTTAGGAGGGTAAAGTTAGAAAAGCTATGTCACCCCCTACACCACTTTTTAGGAGGGTAAAGTTAGAAAAGCTATGTCACCCCCTACACCACTTTTTAGGAGGGTAAAGTTAGAAAAGCTATGTCACCCCCTACACCACTTTTTAGGAGGGTAAAGTTAGAAAAGCTATGTCACCCCCTACACCACTTTTTAGGAGGGTAAAGTTAGAAAAGCTATGTCACCCCCTACACCACTTTTTAGGAGGGTAAAGTTAGAAAAGCTATGTCACCCCCTACACCACTTTTTAGGAGGGTAAAGTTAGAAAAGCTATGTCACCCCCTACACCACTTTTTAGGAGGGTAAAGTTAGAAAAGCTATGTCACCCCCTACACCACTTTTTAGGAGGGTAAAGTTAGAAAAGCTATGTCACCCCCTACACCACTTTTTAGGAGGGTAAAGTTAGAAAAGCTATGTCACCCCCTACACCACTTTTTAGGAGGGTAAAGTTAGAAAAGCTATGTCACCCCCTACACCACTTTTTAGGAGGGTAAAGTTAGAAAAGCTATGTCACCCCCTACACCACTTTTTAGGAGGGTAAAGTTAGAAAAGCTATGTCACCCCCTACACCACTTTTTAGGAGGGTAAAGTTAGAAAAGCTATGTCACCCCCTACACCACTTTTTAGGAGGGTAAAGTTAGAAAAGCTATGTCACCCCCTACACCACTTTTTAGGAGGGTAAAGTTAGAAAAGCTATGTCACCCCCTACACCACTTTTTAGGAGGGTAAAGTTAGAAAAGCTATGTCACCCCCTACACCACTTTTTAGGAGGGTACCCCCTACACCACTTGTTAGGAGGGTAAAGTTAGAAAAGCTATGTCACCCCCTACACCACTTTTTAGGAGGGTAAAGTTAGAAAAGCTATGTCATGTCATCCGACTTCCTTCAATGAATATACGCAACTTAAAAACTAATAATAATTAATACAACTTAATCAATCTTACATTAAAATCAAAATCATTAATAAATTAAAACAAGGTGACAGATTAAAAATTCAACTATTAAACAACAACAATAACAACAAAACAACTAGGACATTCCCACATGCACAACAAACCACAAGGTAATAACGGCATCTCATGTACAAAAATGCCCAATTATAAAGCTGGCGAATCATAAGAGGATCGGCAAAAAGAGTCAAAAACTAAAGAAAAATCGAAAGATAAATAGCAACTGCAGGCCAAAGTTAGTTCTAAAGGAAGCCTCCTTTCCGGTTAAGATCCAATATAATTACACCAGAAACCCCATTTGCGTTACAATGTGAGCCAAATCACAACAAACAAGCACCCATCGTAGATCACTCAGGAACTGGTGAACTTAGTAACCGCCTTGGTCCCCTCCGACACAGCATGCTTGGCGAGCTCGCCGGGGAGGACCAAGCGAACGGAGGTCTGCACCTCGCGAGAGGTGATGGTGGGCTTCTTGTTGTAGCGGGCGAGGCGGGAGGCCTCGGCGGCGAGCTTCTCGAAGATGTCGTTGATGAAGGAGTTCATGATGGACATGGCCTTGCTGGAGATGCCGATGTCCGGGTGCACCTGCTTCAGCACCTTGAAGATGTAGATCTTGTAGGTCTCGGTCCCCTTCTTGGCCTTCTTCTTCTTCTTCTTGTCGCCAGCGGCCACGGCACCATCCTTGGAGGGAAGGCGCTTCTCGGCCTTGGGCTTCTTCTCCGCGGGAGCCTTCTCCGCCTTCTTCCCCTTCTCCTCCGCCGCCTTCTCGGCAGGCTTCTTCTCCGCCGGCTTCTTTTCGGCCTTGGGCGCCATGGCGATCGCAAACTGATGGACGAGTGGGTGTGGGAAGGCAAACCGCGTCGGATTGGCCTTTTATAGAGAGAGATGGTAGTTGGTGATTGGTTGATATGTGGTGACCACGGATCGATGAGCTGGGCGTCATCGGGACGTTGATCATGCAAAGAGTGTCCACACGAGAGGGATGGTTTGGAATCCGTAAACGTGGCTGATTCTTATTGGTTGAGACGTTGGTCTCGGATGCTGCCGTGCGCGCGGGAAAACAAAGTCAAAAGTCGCAGCGCGGGGTGTTCCCGCTCAAAACGCTGGTTATGGATCTGAACTCGACTCATAAGACCGAGACTTAATCCAACCAAATGGAATTCTAGAGAAGCAAAACTCCACGGCCTAATCCGATCAATTCTTTATTATTGTAATAAAATAATTTCAATATAATCTATCAAACCTTGATCTCCATTGTCATGATTATTCGTCCCATCTCGATCGAAGATTATCTACCACATAGAAGAGATGATATTGGAAACGGATTCTCAACAAAATCCATCTGATGCCAATCAATAAATCCAAGTGTCCGACATACTTCAGTTGCAATCAAAGCTTCCCTAACCACAACTTAAAGAAATATTCTCTAATATAAAAAAATTAAAAAATATTTTTCATTCATAATCATGACAGGCATGGTAGATTTCTTCGGTTGACTTTTAATTGTGTCATCAATATGATGGTCAATGAGTCTTGAACTAGAATGAATATTTTTCAATTCAAATCCTTCAATATATTATAATAATATTATTTATAAATATATATTTATTAAAATTATTTTCTCGTTTATTGGTCCAGCAATACTGTTTTAGTGACCAAGATGATAAAGCAAAACTATGCTATCCAAGATCTAAATGCAAGTTAAAAAGAAAGTATGAGAAATATGATCACTTGGGAGAAATATCATTTCTTACAATATCACATAGATGCCACAAAGATGGATTAGGAAGTCTAGCAATTAATAGTTTCCAACAATACCTTGTTTGATAGAAATATTTCAAAAAAGAAATAAGAAACTATCTATCTTCTTCCCTAAAGTTAGTGGATTAAAATGATTACACATACTTCTGCAGTGAAAGTATTCTTCCTGCAGTCTGGACGTCATGCTATGGTGATTATGTTTCAGGAAATGTGTCATGTTGGCCCACTGTTCAGGTTCTTGAAATGCAATTCTGCATTGTCCTTTTATGATGCACCTATCTTTCATTTTGGTCATATCTTATCTTTTGTTTCTTTGTGTTACTTGTTGGATAAGTACTTGTCACCTCAATAAGCAATTGTGCCAATTTGCACCTATCTTAATCACCTAAATCATCAACAGTATAAATAGTCTCTCTCATTCTTTTTCTCTTTCTTCCGCACTCCTATTATTTTTACATTTTCGACACTTCTAACTTTAGAATCAAAATAGTTGAGTCGAGCTTCTCCCAACCTAGATCTTAGAGATTAGGCACCATCTCAAGAGCAATTCTACTAGTCATCCTTACTCTTATCAATCAGGTCATCTATTAGGCACCATCCGAAGATGATTTGAGCTGCTACATCATTGGGTCCCAAACCAAGTTTGAGGACCAACTTCAAGATTGACAAATATGAAGAAACATCATAAAGATTAGCGCATTCAAAGCATAATTAAAACATATGTGGTGCACATTGATAATATAACATAATATATCTAAATTAAATTACTCTTTATGAAAAATATCATGAAAAAGATATTTTCTAATTAATATTCATTCTTCTTAAAAAAAATTAATACTATCTCGAAATGGAAATAGAAATGTAGCTGTTAAAAGTTTTTTTATAAATAACTTCAATAAACATTTAAATGTGAAAAAATTTGCATCATTTCTTCCCAATCAACCTTATTACAACAAGAATAAAAAAAATTGACTTATCCTTTCCTTAATATTTAGAAAAAATATATCTCATAATAACTTGCTGATTAACCAAAGGACTTGAGACTTATGATGATGAATTGAAGGAAGATAATTGATTGGTTGAACAAAATATCAATGAAAGGACTTTTTTTATAGAAGGGTAGAATGTAATTATCTTTTAATATATAATATTTTTTTGTCAGAGGAGAAAAACAAATAGATTCTTATTGATTTATTTCAAAATGAAAAAAAGTAATTATTTTTTATTTTTCTTGCAAAATGAATCAAACGGTCTCTATATTGCTATCACTTTTGTTGTTATTTTGTTAGAGAAAAATAATCACTCTATTTATAACTACTAATAAATCTTTGAACACTTATATTTTTTATTTATAAAATAAAATTATCTATTGGAACCAAAACACCAAAAGAAAAAGCATTAAAGGAGGGGCAGGGTGAGAGTGACAAGACTAAGAGGAATGCAGTTAATATTTTTGGATATATGAATATAGTCAACGATCATAATAAAATTAGTAAGTTTAGATGCATCATTATAAAAGTTTCACAATCATAAAAAAAATGGATTAGATGCCTAGAGTTAGTCTTGATTTAAATGTAACAAAAATCATGAGAGGTAACTCATATTAGTATTGTAACTTATAGTGTATATCTAAGGTTACGGTGATAATTATTTGATCTAATATATATATTGAGAAAAGTGTACATGATTAACTATGACAGTAAAACATAAAACAGGTGTTGTGCTAGAGTCAAGATTGAGATCTCGTTGGGAGTTCAAGAGCTCGTCGGAGGTTCTGTCGGAACCAACCGAGAAGTCCAAGAGTTTGCCAAAGAAGCTCGTCGAAACTCACCAAGAAGATTATCGTAAAGTCCAGGAGCTTATTGGGAGTCTGCTGGAACATTGCCGATAGTTCATCGAAAGTTCGTCGGAAGATCACCGGAAACTCATCGGAAGAGCAATTGGCGTACCAAAACAAGAGTGCTTTGATTATGTCTTAGTTATTGTAGTTAGATCGTAAATTGAGTTAGGATTAAGAGGTAATCCTACTAACTTAATTAAAGGCCAACTTGGCCTTTAACAGGGCTGAATTGGGCCGAATTAAAAAGCTCATTCAGCACCTGAAATCATGGCTGGCGGTGTGTTAGAGCCCTTGCAAATTCTAAGCTTGGGGTTGATCTCTTTAGGGGATCGACCTCTTGGAACTCTATAGGGGTTCATTCCTTTAAGTTGCTGCTCAAAGGCTATAAAAAAGATTCATCTATTGCTTATCAAAAGATGATGAAACATGACTATTTATAGGGTTTCTAAACCCTAACTCCTAATAGGACTCTTACTCAATTAGGACTCCTACTCAATTAAGACTTCTACTCAAGACTCCTAATAGGACTCCTACACTCTTATTCCTTTACATCTCCTAATTCTTCTTTAAGAAATAACCTCCAAACTTTAGTCGACCTCTTCATCTCTTTAATAAGGGTCGACTTAGGTAGGTTTTACATGAATGCCCCTATCAATTAGGACTCCCCTAGCTAGAGTCCTAACATGGTGGCACTGCTCGGAAGATCCACTCTCCCAAGTGGTCTGGGTGACGGTACCGCCCATACTAGGCGATGGTACCGCCAAAGCTCGATCTACTCAAGACTCCTAATAAGACACCTACTCAATACTCCTCTCCTATTCCTTTACATCTCCTAATTCTTCTTTAAGAAATAACCTTCAAACTCTAACCGGCATCTTCACCTCTTTAATAAAGGTCGACTTATATAGGTTTTACATGAATGCCCCTATCAATTAAGACTCCCTAGCTAGAGTCCTAACAGCCCCACCCTCTTCAAATCAGCCTTATCCTCGAGGTTGACAATCCATGAATTCTAGGAATTTGATCTTCAAGTTGTCATAGTTCTCCCAAGTGGCACCTTCTATTGGTAAGTTTGCCCATTGTATTAGCATTTCAGTAATGGGTCGTCGTCATCGAGTCACGATCCATCGATCAACAATGACACTCGACTGATTCTAGAGTTCTCCTTCGGTAGTCATATTTGGTGGATGGCTTTGGGCTGTCTCCAAGCACCTATTTACCACTTTTGTCTGGCCATCGGTTGGTGGGTGATACACCGTACTCCTTTACAATTTAGCGCCTTGCATATGTAATAACTCTGTCTAAAATCTGCTCGTGAAGATGCAAGTAGAATTTGGCACAAGTATAATGCATCCCTTATAGCGTAATTCTTTTGAGTCCCAATTGTAATAAGCCACGAAGTTTGGTGCTTCTTTCAATTTTTTTATAATCTTACTGGTCTCCAGATCTTCCTATCATTCCCTCTTAATATCCTTAAGGAAGTCATAGGTCGAAAGTGAAATGACCAAAAATTCATCTTATTTGGGTAGTCGTGAAAGCGTATCTACAACAACATTCTCTTTCCCCTTTTTGTAAGTTATTTCATAATCATATCCAAGAAGCTTTGTTACCCATTTTTGCTGCTCGGGGGAAGATATCTTCTGCTCCAAGAAATATTTTAGGCTTTTATGGTCGGTCTTGATTTAAAAGCGACGCCCGATCAAGTACGATCTCCATTTGGCCACCGTATGCATATTTACAAGCATCTCCTTGTCATAAATAGTCATTTTGAGATGGGAAGAAAATAATACCTTACTAATATAAGCGAGGGGACGGCCATCTTGCATTAGTACAATACCAATTCTAACTCCGAAGGCATCGGCTTCAATAACAAAAGTCATGCCGAAGTCGAGCGTTGTCGTCACTACGGCTTTATGTTCGTCGAAGGTAGTGGTGGCTTTGTCTGACCATTGGAAAGCATCTTTTTTCAACAAGGAAGTAAGTGGTGCACTGATCTTTCCATTGTTTTTCATGAATTTACGATTATAGCCTATTAAATCGAGAAAGCCATATAGCAATTTTATGTTCCTTGAGGTCGGCCAGTTCTATGTTGCTCCAATTTTGGAGGGGTCCACTGCCACATCTTCCTCTGATATGGTATGCCCAAGATATTCTACATTTTGATGAAGAAAGCAAAAATTCATAGTGGCTGTTGTGTGTTCGAAATGAGGTTTTCGGTATGTCTTCTTTGCACACTCATATTTGATTATACCTAGATCGAAGGTCTAGCTTTGTTAAGATTGGTGCTCCCTTTCATCTAGTAATTCATCTTCTATTGGAATAGGGTATTTGTCATTAATAGTTATGTCGTTGAGGGTTTGATAATCAATGCACATTCGCCATGTTTCGTCCTTCTTTCGTACGAAGAGCATCGGTGAAGAGTAGGGGCTGCAACTTGGCCGAATAACTCCTGTTTCGGGCATCTCTTTTACAATCCTTCCTATTTCATTCTTCTACAAATATGAATATTGATATAGCCAAGTATTTGCAGAAGGTTTGCCCAGACGAATCAGTATACAATGATCATGCCGACGGGCAAGAGGTAGGTTACGTGGTTCGTCAAATATATCTGAAAATTCAGCAAGCAAAAGAAGTAGGTTTAGATCTTCAAATTCTGTTGGCTCTCCCTTAGTTTGCTGCTCAAGTTTTACCAAAAAGCTACTGTATGCTTTATTCAAAACCTTCTCCATTTGTTGTGTGCAAATCGTCGTTACGTCGCCCCCACGTTTCCCATGCAGTATCACCTATTTCCCCTTGTTGTAAAATTTCACAATTAGTTTCATAAAATTTCAGGAAATATCACCTAATGTCATCAACCATTCAATTCTAAGCATGGCCTCATGATCATCAAGAGAGAGGAGGAAGAAATCTACAATTATCTCTTAGTCCTGCAGTAATAGTTTCTCCCGCGGGCGCACACTTCAAAATCCTTCCATCGGTGAACTTGACGATAAACCTACTGTAATACTCGATAGGTAGGCCATCCGGACAGCAACCTTACTATCTAGGAAGTTATTAGTGTTGCATGTGTCGATGAGAATAGTAATCGATTGTTGTTTGAGAAGGCCTTCAACTTTCATCATTTGCGGGTTTGAGTAGCCGGCTAGTGCATGTACCGTAACTTCGGTCGGTTGTGGCTCTTCTTCTGCATCTTCTTCTTCATTATCAAAGCTCTCTTCTAGATGTTCAATGACCTCTTCTTCTCCTGGTTCAATCATAAGAAGTCTCTCTTTTCTACAGTGATGCTCACGGCTCTACGGCTCGTCGCGGTGCCAACATCACTCCTTCGTAGATCACTCCCGAAGCTTTTCTCTTGTCATCATTTTTGGTGCAAGGACTTGATTGATAGTAGGGGTGTTGAATCTCGGATTTTGATGATGAAGTCAATTGTCATGTTTTATCTAATCCATATGTTGAGATAAGTATGCAGGATTAACTACGAAAGCTTGAAGACATAAAGCGAGTCTACCGGAATCAAGTTCGATGGGTGTTTGAGAGTCCGAAGATTCGTCGGAGATGCTGCCGGAACCAATCGAGAAGAAATCGGGGACTTGTCGGAGTTTTCGGAAGTCCGCCGAAGAGATCATCGGAGGTTCGCAGAGATCACCGAGAAGGCTCGGCTACTCGTTGATTTCACCACAAGATCGGGAGCCAGTTGGGAGTCCGTCGGAAGAAATCCAAGGGCGTATCGGAAGTCCGTCGGAAGATCGCCGAAAAGCTCGCCGGAACAAGACTTGAAGTTCGCCGGTTAAAAACTTGCTTAGGATTATGTTTTTTAGTTACGTAGTTTGCATGTAATTAAGGTTAGGATTAAGAAATAATCATATATCTTGATTAGAGGCCAACTGGACCCAAAATGAAACCTGGTGTGGGTTGGACTTAAAGCCCAACCAATAACCAATAATACTGGGCGGTGGCACCGCCCAGCACCTGAGAGCCAGGCGGTGGCACCGCTGGACTGGGCGGTGGCACCGCCCAGTACACTGTTAGTATCAGAACTGACAGGCGGTGGCACCGCTAGCTTCGGGAACCGAAGAGAATTCAAATTTTGGAGCCCAAATTTGAATCCTCTTGAGGCCTATAAATACCCCTCAATTCTCAGTAGAGATAACAACTTTTAGAGAAGCAATAGAGTGAAAAAAAGTCTTAGCAAAGCCTTAGCAAGTCTTACTTTCAAATTGCTTGAGTGTTCACCTCCCTTTCTTTCTTGCTGAAATTTTGTAAGAGTGTGAACCACTTGTAAAAGTTGTAAGAGGGGTATTTGTCCTTCCCCTTCAAAGTGATTTGCTAGTGGAAGTTGGGAGCCTCATCGAAGAAGGCTTCGCAAGTGGATGTAGGTCATTTTGACCGAACCACTTTAAAATTGGCGTGTTCTCTGGTTTGCATTTACTTATTGCTATTTACCTTACTGCAAACCTTCATACGTGCTTTACTTCCTTATTACTTTTGCTGCACACCTTTACGAACATGCTTTCAAGTTAAGCACTTTCGAGTTCGGTTTTTATCGTACGAAAAAGTTTACAAAACCGACGTTTTAATCCGCTGCACTAATTCACCCCCCCTCTTAGTGCCGCTCCGATCCTAACAGGGGGCTGAGGGCTTTTGCATTGCAGATCGAGAAGCGATTCTAGTCCTCTGGGCTTCATGGTTCAATCGCTTCTCTTGATGTCGTACGAAAGAGATGGCTGCCATAAGCGTGTACGATTATCGTGCTTTAACTTCTCCCCGGATCTCCGGCTTCAAGCCCTCAATGAAGGTCCTCAATAGCTATTTTTAAAACCAATCACAAGTTTGATTAGATAACCTTTCAAACCTGGTTTGGTACTCCTGAATGATAGAGGTTTGTCGGATCTTTGCTAGTTGTTCGTCAATATTCTCGTAATCGATTGGTCCGAAGCGGATCAATAGTCCTTCTTTGAATTGTCGCCATGAGAGGACTCCATGAGTATATTTAAACTAGTCAAACCATTGTATGTCATCCCCTTTAAGATGTATAGCTGCAATTTCTACCATAGATGCATCCGTAATTTTGTGATACCGAAAATATCGCTTCGCATGAGAGATCCAACCAATCAAGTCTCCTTCTTCCTAATTAGGGAAGTCCACCCTCATGCGTGGATAGTTGGGGTCAGTTATAGAGCCTCCCATCTCTTGCAAGTCATCTCTTTGGGCTTAGTGTGATTGGTTAGAGCTCTCTCCTTGATATGATTTCTTCGGGCTTGGTGGTCGGCCAAAACTGAGTTCGATAAAGAGAGTTTGAATCTTATTCTCCATTCGTACCTCCAAGGCTTTGAATTTAGCATTGATTGCCTCCATAGATGCCGTAGTATATGCCTCTAAATCTATGATGTTAAGATCTTTCTTTTGTTGTCGAGTTAAAGGCAAGTATGGGTTGAGAGAAGTGATGGTCAAAAGGGTTGGTGGATTGGTGGATGTAGGTTGCGGTTTAGGCTTGTTTTGTGGCTGTTTTGGGTGCAGTTTGAGGGTGTGGTTTGGTAGAGTTTTAAGACTGTGGATGAAATTTTTTAATCCATGGTAGATGGCAGCAAAGGTTTGATAGAAATCAGAGGAAGTTTGCTGCAAAATTGTGTTGTCTTGTAAGAGTAGAATTGTCGTCGAAGAAATAGTAGTTTCTCGACGAAATTTTCACCCAAAATTTGAGAGATTTGAGGAGGGAATTGATAGTAAAATCTCAGTTTATATGACAGTAAGGATGTCTAATTTAATCAAGAAAATTTCGGTAGTATAACAGCAAGGAAATTGGTGCAAGTTGCGATAGCAGAATTCTCGTCGAAAAATTTCAATGGTTTACGATGAAAATTTGCAGCAACACAATATTATTTTTAGGAATGAATTCCTTAATAGATCAATCTTAGATGGAAGCCAAGATGATTTATAAAGTGTATAAGAAATTTTGTTCAAAAAAGATTACAAATATATCGGTTAAGGCAACAATATGCGGTTGAAATTTTCTACAGCACAGATTTTCAAGTGTAGCATAATAGACATAAAAGATCAGTGGTTTATATTGAGAATTTTTTGACAAAACCAAAGGGAAATCCACTGTTAGGAAGTATCAAAGCTATCATAAAAATTTCATAGAGATTTGGATAGAAAAAATATAGTGGCAAGATCAAACAATCTATGCTATGTGGTTGAAATTTTACAGTGCAGATTTTCGAGTATGACAGTTTAGACGTAAAAGATCAATGATTTATATTGAGAATTTTTTGACAAAACCAAAGGGAAATCTGCTATTAAGAATTATCAAAGCTGTCATAAAAAATTTGTAGAGATTTGGATAGAAAAAATGTAGTAGCAAGAACAAACAGATTATGCTTTGCAACTAGAATTCTGCAATGTATCTTTTGTCGTAGAGATGAAAACTTTACGACGAAAAGTTTATGCAACAATATAGGAACAATTTTTTTTGGATTTTTGAATAAGGATAACTAAATTGCAGCAGCAATAAGGTAAGAAACCAGAACCTATTGCAATTCACGGGGAGATCAAAGGATGATCTGCGGTGGTGGAGATGACGGTGTAATTTGGCGACGATCTTTTAAGCAGTTGTGAGAATTGCTTTGGGTGGCTATGGAGAGATGATGGATGGCTGTGGAAGGGCAGCGAGATGCCAAGAATGTTGCTCTAATACCAAGTGTTAGAACCCTTGCAGATTCTAAGCTTGGGGTTGATCTCTTTAGGGGATCGGCCTCCTGGAACTCTATAAGGGTTCCTTCCTTCAAGTTGTTGCTCAAAGACTACAGAAAAGATTCATCTATTGCTTATCAAAAGAGAATGAATACATGACTATTTATAGGGTTTTTAAACCCTAACTCCTAATAGGACTCCTACTCAATTAAGACTTCTACTCAAGACTCCTAATAGGACTCCTACTCAAGACTCTTATTCCTTTACATCTCCTAATTCTTCTTTAAGAAATAACTTCCAAACTTTAGCCGGCCTCTTCACCTCTTTAATAAGGGTCGACTTAGGTAGGTTTTATATGAATGCCCCTATTAATTAGGACTCCCCTAGCTAGAGTCCTAACACGGTGGCACTGCTCGAAAGATCCACTCTCCCAGGTGGTCTAGGCGGCGGTACCGCCTAGACTAGGCGGTGGTACCGCCAAAGCTCGATCTCCGAGCTTTGGGATGACACTTTTTGGCTCCATTTTTGAAGTAATTGGGGCCTATAAATACCCCACTCTTTTCTACATGAAAGGGTACCTAAGTATGATTACAATATTGAATCTTTGGGGTGTAAAAGTGCTAGAGTTTTCCTCCTCCCTCTCTTAGCTTTGTAACCATTTAAGAAAGAGGAGTAAGACTTGTAAGGGTTATCTCTTAAACCCGACAAAAGGAGAAAGTACTGTAAAAGGTGGTTGGTCTTCGCCTTCTAAAGGAAGGCCTTTAGTGGACGTTGATAACCTCAAGGAAGGAGGAATCTATAGTGGATGTAGGTCACATTGATCGAACTACTCTAAATTCTGGTTTGTATTTCATTTTGAGCAATTTACTTTAATTGCATTTTGAGCAATTCTCCTCCTCATCTTGCTTTCACTACGCTTATGCTCTCATATGTTTCAAGTTGTTATCTTTCCGAATCAGTTTTCATCGAATGTACGAAATATTTTATGAAATTTAAGAATTTTTCGTTGCACTAATTCAACCCCCCCCCCCCCTCCCCCCCCCCCCCCCCCTTTTTAGTGCCGCTCTTGATCCTAACAATTGGTATCAGAGCAAGGTTTACCCTCATTTGGTTTAAAACTCACNATTCGTCCTCCCTTGTTCAATGGGACGGAAGACACATATTGAAAAACTCAAATGAGAGTTTCCTACTTTCTTTGGATTTGAATTTATGGAATGTTATTGAAAATGGTTTTCGAATGTTTCTTTTACAATGTCACACACAAGCCAAAACTCTACTCCGATCTAGACAATTATTACAACGCGAATTGACATTCTGTTGCCCGACACGTCATTGGTTGGCGCTTCGTCCGATTCTTCAGCGCATCGTTCTCTCTTGCGGCTTGTTGCCCAATCGGCGGTTGACCTCCGCAACCCCGATATCCTTGGTGCAATTCCGCTCTCCTTGGCCCGATGCCCAACGTCCGAAGCGTCCTACCGTCCAATATCCTAACGTGATCTCCTCTGGCGCAACGTCAATTCCTTCTGCGTCAACTGTCTAATCCTGATCGAGTAGACCTGCATCACTCAAAATGCAGTTAAACATCTAAACACAATCAATTAGTTTCATCATCAAAATCCGAGATTCAACAGTATTCAAATTGACTAAGGCTCTCTATGGTTTGAAACAAGCTCCTAGAGCTTGGTACGAAAGGCTTAGTTCCTTTCTTATTTTAAATAATTTTACCAAAGGCAAGGTTGATACTACATTGTTTATCAAACATTTTGAAAATAATTTTCTTATTGTGCAAATTTATGTTGATGATATTATTTTTGGTTCTTCGGATGAATCACTATGTGAATCATTTGCCAAAAATATGAGTCATGAATTTGAAATGAGTTTAATGGGAGAATTAACCTTTTTCTTAGGCTTACAAATTAAGCAACTAAGAAATGACATCTTTATTATTCAAACTAAATATGCTTTAGATTTGCTAAAGAGATTTAATATGGAAAGCTCAAAAGCTATTAACACTCCTATGAGCACATCCACTAAGTTAGAAGTTGATGAAAGTGGAGAAAACTTCGATCAAAAAACTTATAGGGGTATGATAGGAAGCTTACTTTACCTCACTACAACTAGACCAGATATCATGTTCAGTGTAGGACTTTGTGCTAGGTTTCAATCGAACCCTAAGATATCTCATCTCAAAGCGGTTAAAAGAATACTTAGATATCTTAAAGGTACCACAAATCTAGGATTATGGTATCCGAAAACCGAGAAGTTTGAGTTAATTGCTTATGCTGATGCAGATTTTATTGGATGTAGATTAGATAGAAAAAGTACATCAGGAACATGTCAATTTCTGGGACATGCTCTTGTTTCCTGGTCATCTAAGAAACAAAACTCGGTTGCACTATCAACAATCGAAGCTAAGTATATAGCAGCTAGTGCATGCTGTGCACAAGTTGTGTGGATGAAAAACACCTTAGAAGATTATAAAGTTCATCTTAAAAATATTCCCATTAAATGTGATAACACAAGTGCTATATGTTTAACAAAGAATCTCATTCAACACTCAAGAACAAAACATATTGATATTAGACATCACTTTATACGAGATCATGTCACTAATCATGATATAGTTATAGAGTTCATTGATACTAAACATCAACTAGCTGATATTTTTACAAAGCCTTTAAGTGAAGAACAATTTGATTTCATTAGAAGAGAATTAGGAATGTCAATGTGTCCGAATGCTTGAATTCATTAAATTTATTTTTTGGACTTTCTTGATTCAATGATCAAATCACTTAATTGCTATGATGATTCTACGTGCCTTAATAACATGTTGGAAATTTTGTGTTTTGGATATAAAAATTTCCATGATAACAAGCATGTTTTATCTTCGTGATTGCGTTTTGAAAATCTATAGAAAAACCTTGTCCGAATGCATGAAAATGTTAAATTTCAGATTTGGTATCTTCTTGATCCTAACAATCAGATTTTCTTGATACATCATTCTCTTCCAACTTAATGTAGCTTTCATAAGTATATGTCATATCGAGTTTGATTCATATCATTGATTTTTGACATATGGAATCAATTAGCAAATGCATCTCTCATAAACTTATCATGTAAAAAAATTAATAATAATAATAACAAATAAAAAGGAAGAAGTTTTCAAAGCTATCTCCATGTCATGTCTTCCTTGAGATGCTTGTATATTTGGTATCCTATCACTCTTTGTTGAAAAATGACATGAACTTGCTTATGGCATCTCACTTATATTTAAAATTTGCTTATATTGTTCTCCTTTTTGTTGATGACAAAGGGGGAGAAATATATGAATTGATGCTATGAGTGCCATATTTGAATGAGAAATTTTTACATGAATTGATGCTATAATTGCCAAATTTACATTATGCCATGATTGCATCATGTTAAGATATCAAGAACTTGCATTGCAATCTTACATGTTGATATCTTACCATATGATGAATCGCTTCGATTACTATCTTTTACACTTAGAAATGTAAAAATTGAAAATGAATGTCAAGCCTTGACATCATTTTCAGAGAGATACATCATGATAGGAATCATGATGGAGTATTGATAAGGTTAAGCATCTTAACTTATCAATATGTCTGTTGAATTCAAAGGCTTTGAATTCAAGAATGTCTTATCTCAAGTATGGCAAATAGATAGGGGGAATTAAGGTTAACTCCGTTATCAATTGATTGTCATCATCAAAAAGGGGGAGATTGTTGAATCTCGGATTTTGATAATGAATTCAATTGTCATGTTTTATCTAATCCATATGTTGAGATAAGTATGCAGGATTTACTACGACAGCTTGAAGACATAAAGCAAGTCTACCGGAGTCAAGTTCGATGGGTGTTCGAGAGTCCGTTAAGAGTCCGAAGATTCGTCGGAGATGCTGCCGGAACCAATCGAGAAGAAATCGGGGACTTATCGAACTTTTCGGAAGTCCGCCGAATAAGATCATCAGAGGTTCGCAGAGATCACCGAGAAGGCTCGGCTACTCGTTGACTTCGCCACAAGATCGGGAGCCAGCTGGGAGTCCGTCGGAAGAAATCCAAGGGCGTATCGGAAGTCCGTCGGAAGATCGCCGGAAAGCTCGCCGGAACAAGACTTGAAGTTCGCCGGTTAAAAACTTGCTTAGGAGTATGTCTTTAGTTACGTAGTTTGAATGTAATTAAGGTTAGGATTAAGAAATAATCCTATATCTTGATTAGGGGCCAACTGGGCCCAAAATGAAACCTGGTTTGGGCCGGACTCAAAGCCCAACCAGTGACTAGCAAGGTCGGGCGGTGGAATCGCCGGTCTGGGCGGTGGCACCGCCCAGCACCCGAGAGCTAGGCGGTGGAACCACCGGTCTGGGCGGTGGCACCGCCCAGCACCCGAGAGCAAGCGGTGGCACCGCTGGACTGGGCGGTGGCACCGCTAGACTGGGCGGTGGCACCGCCCAGTACACTGTCAGTGTCAAAACTGACAGGCGGTGGCACCGCCACTGACAGGCGGTGGCACCGCTAGCTTCGGGAACATAATAGAATTCAAATTTTTGGAGCCCAAATTTGAATCCTCTTGAGGCCTATAAATACCCCTCAATTCTCAGCAGAGAGAACAACTTTTTAAGCAGCAAGTAATTGAGAGAAAGGTCTTAGAAAAGTCTTAGCAATCCTTGGTTTTCAATTTGCTAGTGTTCACCTCCTTCTTTCTTGAAAATCTGTAAGAGTGTGAACTGCTTGTAAAGAGTTGTAAGAGGGGTATTTACCCTTCCATTTCAAGAGATTTGCTAGTGGAAGGTGGGAGCCTCGTCGAAGAGGGGCCTCGCAAGTGGATGTAGGTCATTTGACCGAACCACTTTAAAAACGACGTAATCTCTGGTTTGCATTTCATTGTTGCTATTCACATTACTGCAAACTTTCTTACTTGCTTTATTTACTCATTACCTTAGCTGCTCTACTATACGAATACGCTTTCAAGTTCAATTTTTACCGTACGAAAGATTTATCAAAACCGACGTTTTAATCCGCTGCACTAATTCACCCCCCCCCCCCTCCCCCCCTTAGTGCTCTTGATCCTAACAGTAAGACCATTACTTTCCAAAATTCCTTATGAGTTGTGGAACAATAAAAAAATCTAACGTTTCATATTTTAAGGTTTTCGAGTGTAAATGTTTTATTTTGAATGAAAAAGATACTTTAAGAAAGTTTGATGCAAAATCCAATGAAGGAATTTTTCTTGGTTATTCTTCTATTTCAAAGGCTTTTCACATCTTTAATAAAAGAACTTTAGTTATAAAGGAATCTATTCATGTTGTTTTGAATGAAGTTTTCGATGTTAAGAAAAATAATTTTGATGATGATCTTAATTTTGATTCATTAGATTTAAATAAAACCCTTTCTCCATCTAGCAACTTGGACGCATCTTCTTCCGAACCTTCTTTACCAAAGGATTGGAAGTATGTAGATGCTCGTCCTAAGGAGCTAATTATAGGAGACACATAAAAAAGGGTTCAAACTCGTTCTTCTTTTAAGAATTTTTGTGCCAATGCCACTTTTCTCTCCAAAATCGAACCTAAATGTATTGACGATGCCATGAAAGATGAGTCATGGTAATCACAATGCAAGAAGAGTTGAATCAATTTGAGAGAAATGAGATGTGGAAGCTTGTTCCAAGGCTAAATGACCATTTAGTTATTGATACTAAATGGGTCTTTAGAAACAAGCAAGATGAATTTGGTATCATGGTTAGAAACAAGGCTAGATTAGTGGCCAAAGGTTTCAACCAAGAAGAATATATCGATTATAAAGAAACATTCGCTCCTGTGGCACGATTAGAAGCCATAAGGATGCTTCTTGCTTATGCTAGTAGTAATAATTTTTAAATTATTTCAAATAGATATTACGAGTGCTTTTCTTAATGACTTTATTTATGAAGAAGTCTATGTTGAACAACCTTCCGGATTTGAGAATGATAATTTTCCTAATCATGTGTTTAAATTGACTAAAGCTCTCTATAGATTGAAACAAGCCCCAAGGGCTTAGTATGAGAGACTTTGCTCCTTTCTTATTCAAAGTAATTTTTACAAAGTCGATACTATATTGTTTATTAAAAATTTTAAAAATAATTTTTTTATTATTCAAATTTATGTTGATGATATTATGTTTGGCTCAACAAATGAATCATTATGTGAATCATTTACCAAAAGTATGAGTCTAGAGTTTGAAATGAGCATAATAGGAGAACTAACCTTCTTTTTAGGCTTACAAATTAAACAACTTAGTAATGATATTTTTCTTAGTCAAACAAAATATGCTTTAAACTTGCTAAAAAAATTTAATATGGATAGTTCAAAGGCTATCAACACTCCTATGAGTACCTCCACTAAGTTAGATGTTGACAAAAGTGGAGAAAGCTTTGATCAAAAAGCTTATAGGGGTATGATATGTAGTTTACTATACCTCACCGTAACTAGACCAGACATCATGTTTAGTGTAGGACTTTGTGCTAGGTTTCAATCTAACCCTAAGATATCTCATCTTAAAGTAATTAAAAGAATTCTTAAATATCTTAAAGGAACCACTAATCTAGGATTATGGTATCCAAAATCTGAGAACTTTGAACTAATTGCTTATGCTGATGCGAATTTTGTTGGATGTAGAATAGATAGAAAAAATACATCCGAAATATGTCAATTCTTAGGACATGCACTTGTCTCTTGGTCTTCCAAGAAGCAAAACTCGGTTGCACTATCTACGACTAAAGTCGAATACATAGCAGCTAATGCATATTGTGCACAAGTAGTATAGATGAAAAATACATTAGAAGATTATAAGATTCATCTTAAGAACATTCCCATAAAATGTAATAACACTAGTGCAATATGTTTAACAAAAAAATCCTATTTAACACTCTAGAACTAAACACATTGACATTAGACATCATTTTATACGAGATCTTGTTAATAATCATGATGTAATCTTAGAGTTTATTGATATAAAACATCAATTAGCTGATATCTTTACAAAACCCTTAAATGAAGAATAATTTGATTTCATTATAAGGGAATTAGGGATGTTAAATTGTCGAAATGCATGAGTTTGTTATATTTTTTTTCCGGACTATCTTTCTCTTAATATATTTTCATGAATGAGGCTTTTATGAATCTACTTCGTTTATATCTTCTTTGGTATCAAGTTTACTTTATACCCTTGCTTCATCACTTAATGATTTTTGATACACTTAATCACTTCATGGATTTCATTGACAAAATACATCTTTCACAGGTTTATCTTTTGTAATTTTTTTTAATGAGAAATAGATTTGACTTATGAATTTCTTTTTCATATGATGCTTCTCTCCTTATTCGTCTCATGAAAGATGAATTTTATAAATTCCAATGGATATCTTGATCATTGAAAGATAAATTTTAGTATTTGATAATCACTTACAATAATGAGGATTTGATTTGGTATGATCCTTTTCATGAATCCCTTCTCTTTGATTAAAGCATGTTTTAACGAAAACTTATTTAATGTTTTTGACTTCACAAAATTAGTACTTAATGGATTTCCTCCTTACTTTCCTTCCTCTCCTTCACGCAAATGTTTTGATGACAAAAGGGGAGAAGTTGATGGAATTTATCATTTTAATGTTGATAAATTTTGATGTTAAAAATTTGTGAATGTTACCATACAATGATGCAATATCAATTGAATCAGTTAGTGTGAACCATGCTTGAAGTTTACCACACTTGCATTATCAAATTGTTCTTCTTTTTGTTGATGACAAAGAGGGAGAAATAATATCAAAATATGGTAAATTGATGACAAATTGGTATTGTAGATGTATAGATGTATGCAATGTATCTTATCATAAATGATTATCATAAACACTTGTATATTTTATGGTATGCTTAAAATATAATTGGAATCGTTATATACATTGCAACACATCGCAAATGCTTAGAACATATCTTCATATGTATTGTAGATAAATGTCTTTCATTATGATAAGATATCTTGAGCTTAGCTTATTATTTTACAATTGATATCTTGCCATGATAGATTGCTATCTTTGTCATCTTGTTATATTCCACATTTGAAATTTATATCAATGATGATTGTCTTGAAAATATATGTCATGCCTTGATATCATTTTTATTAATGAAAACGTCGCATCGTATTTTGAGAATGTTAAATCATGATAAGAATCATGTCATGCATTTTGATAAGTTTAAATGAACTTAACTTATCGATTTGATACTTGAATTCAAGAATGTCTTTTCTTAAAGTATGACATATAGATAGGGGGAGTAAATGATAACTCCATTATCAATTGATTGTCATCATTAGGGGGAGATTGCTGAATCTTATATTTTAATGATGAAATCAATTTATAATTATTTGATCTAATCTATATGTTAAGAAAAGTGTGTAGGATTAACTACGACAATAGTAAGACATAAAACAGGTGTTATGCTGGAGTTAAGATCGAGATCTCGTTGGGAGTTTAAGAGTTCGCTGGAAGTCAAGACATTCGTCGGAGGTTCTGTCGGAACCAACCAAGAAGTCCAAGAGCTTGCCAAAGAAGCTCATCAGAACTCGCCAAGAAGATCGTCGTAAAGCCCAGGAGCTTGCCGGGAGTCCACCGGAATATTACCGGGAATTCATTGGAAGTTCGCCGGAAGATCACCGGAAGCTCGCCGGAAGAGTAATTGACATACCGAAACAAGAGTGCTTTGATTATGTCTTAGTTATTGTAGTTATATCATAAATTGAGTTCGGATTGAGAGGCAATCCCACTAACTTAATTAGGGGCTAATTGGGCCCTTAATAGGACTGAATTGGGCCGAATTGAAAAACTCATTCAGCACTTGAAATCATGGCCGACAGTGGCACCACTTGGAAGACCCACTCTCCCAGGTGATCTGGGTGGTGGTACCACTAGCAGTTAATACTGCCAGTGGTGGTACTGCCTAGTGTCAAACTGTAGGCGGTAGTACCACCAATACCTCAAAAATCCAGGATGAGACATTTTTTGGCTTCATTTTTGAAGCCATTGGGGCTTATAAATACCCCACTCTTTTCTGCATAAAAGGGTACCTAAATGTGATTATAATCTTGAATCTTTGGGGTGTAAAAGTGCTAGAGTTTTTCTCCTCCCTCTCTTAGCTTTGTAACCATTCAAGAAAGAGAAATAAGGCTTGTAAGAGTTATCTCCTAAACTTGACAAAAGGAGAAAGTATTGTAAAAGGTGGTTGGTCTTCGCCTATTGAAGGAAGGCCTTTAGTGGACGTCGATGACCTTGACGGAGGAGGAATCCGTAGTGCATGTAGGTCACATTGACTGAACCACTTTAAATTATGGTTTGCATTTCATTTTGAGCAATTTACTTTAACTGCAAATCATTTTATAACAAACTACTTCTCCTCCTCATCTTGTTTTTACTATGCTTATTCTCTTATACGTTTCAAGTTATTATCTTTCCGAATTGGTTTTCATCGAACATACGAAATATTTTACGAAATCTAAAAATTTTCTGCTACACTAATTTAGCCCCCCCTCTCTTAGTGCTACTCTTGATCCTAACAAGTATTATAACTTATTACTATGGTATCATCAACAATAGAATGAAGAATATATATACTACATATAAAATCAAAGTTAGGAATAAAAGAGTCAACGATTTTGAAGGTGAAGTCATAATTAAGGATAGGTGGGGGAGGGAAAACTTCGAGTTCTCAAGTGGATGAGACCTCATTTTTTTGCTTATAAAACAAGGCATGGACTTTGTGCCAAATGGTTATGAGAGAGAAATTATGGTTGAAGTGCAAAGCCTCAGTTTTACATTCCATAGCATCCAAAGAGAGGTGGCAATAAGATATTTCAAATCGGTAGATGAGGATTTCTCAAGATTCTCACCCTCTTGAAGCCAAGAGGACTAAGTTTTTGGATGTTAAAACTAGAAGTGTAGAAAAGTTTGGACAAGTTCCCAATATCATAGGGCAAATTGGCATTTAAAGAAGATGATTGAGTCTGAATCGAGTTGGCAGACTGGGCAAGATAAAAGGTAGCAAACAAGGTGATTTATATATTCAAAACATTAATTTTTTGTTAGCATCATGATAGGAGCTCAACCTAAGCGACACCACTCTGACTCCTCTTCCTTAAGAAGAAAGTCATTGCATTCCAGTAAGGCCTTATCGACAACTGTCTAAAAGGCCTTGAAGACTCTTGCCACAAGAGTGTCAAAGGGGTGGCAACAATCATTGTGGAAGAGTGATGCCTAAGATGATGGTCATGAGTTAGATGGAAGCGGGTTTGGTACTAGGTAAGAGAGAGGTGAATGAGTTGATGGGCAATAAGCCTTGGTAATGGTTATAGTAGTGGAGGAGACCATTGTATAATTCGAAAGGGCATAAAAAATAGGAGAGGATCATGCAAGATCTCCATTGGAGATATGAAGCAATTGTGGAGGCAATACGAGAGCATAACAGTCTTTATCCATGTTCGCCATTGGTGAAACAACTAAGAGATCTGATGCGACTTAAGAGAGCTTATTAGGCAGAAGAGCTTGTTCAATATTAATTGCATAAGATATGGAGTGCCTTCCTTAAGATACTTTAGAAGAGAGAAACCCCTACAAGATATTAAATGTTCTCCTTAGGACCCAAGCATAAAAATCTAGATGCGTGACCCAAGGAGTGGGCTAGATCAATCTTGGGCTTTAAAGGGCACAGTAGACTTGACTAGATTGATCCAAATTAATGACCTTTAGGTCTAAGCCTGTTGTGTTGTTAGACCTTAATCCACAACCCATATAAAGGGTTGTTTTCCTTAGTATTTTTTGGATCAGGCATGATGGCTAGGGTTGCCACTGGCCGGAGGAATATTGGTGAGAGCATGAACCATCGATAGAGCATGGCCCACCAACAAAGGAAAGGACATGACCTTCTCTAGTTGACTAAACCAATGGAGAGTTTTATGTTATATCTTGATGTTATTATAATAGTTGACTTTAATATTTGGTTTTATTGTTTTAGCTTAACACTACTTGCTCTCATCCGTTTTTTATTTTTATTTTTATTTTTTTCAACAGTGATATCAAAGTCAAAGGAGGAAAGGAAAGTAGATTAAGTAAACCAATGACGACAAAGTTCGAGATTGAAAAGTTTACTAAAAGCAATTTCTCCCTGAAGATGAAGATGAGAGTAATCCTAAGGATAATTGTCTAACGACAATTGAGATAAACCTAAATATTTCATAAATGACAAAAAGTGGGAGAAGATGGTCGACGATACAATCGCTAACTTCACCTGGCATTAACGGACAAATTTCTATCTAGTATCACAGAGAAGACAACAATTTAGGAGATTTGGGATACTTTGACAATGTTATATAAAGTCAAGTCACTTCATAGCAAAATCTTAAAAAAAAAAGCTATGCACTCTTTGTATGTTGGAATCCACATCCGATCATATCAACACTCTCAATACGTTGCTCTCTCAACTTTCTGCTATGGAGCATAATATTAAAGAGATGGAGCATGCTGAGAATCTTCTTTAGAGTTTACCTAATTCATATGATCAACTTATTATCAGTCTGACCAACAACACAACCAATTTAGTCTTTTGATGTTATTGCAGTTGCAGTTCTGGAAGAGGAAAATTAGTATAAATATAAGGAAGGTAGATTGGTAATGTTATAGTAGGCTGAGGCATTATCTGCAACAAGAGGAAGATCAATGGAGCATGGCCCTAATGAGAGCAACAGACTCTCACCACGGACACATTAGATAAAAGTCTAGAAGAAAGAAGAATATCAAGTGCTACAATTGTGACAAGATGAGGCACATCAAGGAGTTTTGGAGAATAAGAATAATGTATGCAAAAACAATTTTCTTAGTTGCACAGTCAGTATCTCAAGTAAAGGCGAAGTGTTCTACAATGAGGCAACAACAATTTTCTTAGGAAGAAATGAGTTTATGGATGTCTGGCTAGTAGATTCAATAGCATCTTGGTATATGACCTCAAGGAGAGAATGATTCTATCAATATTAGCTTATCTCAAGAAACCTATCTCAAGAGGTGTAGGTAATGATTATACCTTGGAGATTGCCAGCATTATTACCTTTAGAATAAAGATGGATGATGATATGGTTTTCACCATTCAAGGGGTATGACATGTTAAAGACTCAAAAGAGAATTCTATTATCAATTAGACAATTGGATGAGTTAGCTACAGGATCCATAATGAAAATAGGACTATGAAAATTGTCATATGAGCACTTGTCGTTATGAAGGTAGATAAGATCTTAACAGATCTATACATGCTTTTGGGAGAGATACTACAGGAGGCAGATGTATTTATTGCATCATCTGACTCTGGAGAAAAATCTACTATGTTATGTCATCGAAAACTATGACACATGTTAGAATGAGGCTTAAAGATTCTCTTTAAGAAGCCTTATTCTTGGACTCCAATTAATTTTATTTTTTTTGTGAGCATTGTGTTACAAGTAAGCAACATAGATTAAAATTTGCTAGATCTACTATAAAAAGTAAATGCGTACTTACCTTGAATCATTATGATGTTTGGGAGTCAGCGGTTACATTATTAGGAGAAGAAAATGATTTTGTTTTATTTATTGATGATTATTCTAGGAGATGTTGGATGTTTCCAATCAAGAAGAAGGTTGATGTAATTTCAATTTTTCAGTCACTGTACAACTTATATATGAAAAACTGATCAAATGTTTGTGGACAAACATTTGAAGCAAGGAGTTCAATGTTTTTTGTACATCAGTGTCAAATAGTCCTCAACATAATGATATGACAGAGCAGATGAATATGACTCTTTTATAGAGAACTAGAGCATTACTATATATTGTAGGTGTCGCCATGTCATTTTGGGTAGAAGCAGTAAGAATCGCCTGTTATGTTATCAACTGATCTCCTTCAACAACAATTGATTTAAAGAAACCTATAAAGATGTGTATAATGCCTCTTCTTTATATATTTTTGATTGTCCAGCGTATGTAATGTACAATGCCTAAGAAAGAACAAAATTTAATTCTAAGTCTAAAAATTATATATTCTTGAGCTACGCTGATGGACTAAAGGGATATTGCTTGTGGGACCCCATTGACCACAAGTAATCATTAGTAAGGATGTCATTTTTGTGGAAGATTTACAAATGGATGCAAGTGATAGTACAAGGAAAAAAAGTTCAAAAGCTATTGATGTTTAGGTGAAAGTGGATTCCTTTGAAGTAGCACTAAAGTATGATGAACAAGTACTAGTATAATCTGTGGCTCATGAAGTTTGACGGTCAACTCGTAAGAGGCTCATGAAGTTTAGTCTTTTTTTGGAGTGTAATGTTGCAGTAGTCATCCTCTTTCCATGACGCTATATGTATTCTAGATCTGTCTTTGTGAACGACTGAAATGCAAGAAGAAATTGAAGCTCTACACAAAAATAGGACATGAGAACTTATATCATTATCATAAGGAAGAAAAGCTATCAGAAATAAATTGATCTACAAGATTAAGAGAAATATCAATGAAGAAGTGGAGTGGTATCATGCACAACGAGTCGTGAAAAGATATGCTAAAAAAGAAGGTATTGACTTTAATGAAATATTTTTATCTGTTGTTCGACTAATTACAATTTGAATAGTTCTGACTTTATGTGATATATTTGACTTACATCTACAGCAATTAGATGTGAAAACTATGTTTATTCATGGTAAACTTGAAGAAGAGATTTATATGCTCTAACAAGAGGGTTTTGCTAAAAAAAAAAAAAAAATAGAACTTTGTTTTCAGGTTGAACAAATCTCTGTATGGTTTAAAGTTGGCATCAAAGTATTGGTACAAAAGATTTGATTCCTTCATTGTTAACCTTGAATATAGTAGATTCAGTATAAACCATTGTGATTATTACAAAAGGTTTAATGATGATAATTTTCTTATCTTACTGTTGTATGTTATTGACATAGTGGTAACATGCCTCAACAAAGATCAAATCAAAGAATCAAAGTCACGGTTGGCTAGGGAGTTCGACATGAAGGACTTGGGACCAGCAAATCCACAATAGACATATTAGAGAGACCTCTGATACTGCATTATGTTAAAGGATCATATTTTTTAAAAAAAATCCACAATAGGCTATGTGTTTACACTTGCAGGAGGAGCAGTAAGCTGGGTTTCAAAGTTGCAGTCTGTCTTAGCTCTATCTACTACAATGCTTGTTTTCGCATATCATAATTTTTTATCGTCATGAAACATGAAAATTGATGATTAATAGATGACATGTACAGACTCAAACCTCTGCATGCTATATAGAAGATCCATCCACACTACAGTATGAGACTATTAAACCACAAGCCAGACAGCCAGCAAGCTAGTGGCATGGCGTATAGGTACATGACTTGCAATACAATACCGACTGATGCCGGAAACCTTAAACAACCAAAAATTAAGAGCAGCTCTCATTAAAAGATGATAACTGTAACTTGGCAAACAAGATTGCAAGCAAATCAACATAAATAAGATATGTAGAAAGCAGATATCTGAAATAAATCAAAAAATCAATGCAGATATGTGAAGTAGAAGCCTAAAGTACCATAGCATAGCTATAAAGTTCGATTTCATAAATTGAACATAAAAACAACACAACTAGTTGAATCATCTGCTACAAAGTCTTTAGAACAAGTTATATAAGTAATGCCCAATTCGCTAACCCACAAGCAGTCACATACCATTAGTTTGTAGTCATCAGGCTATAAGTAGTTATCCAACAGGTAACACAAAGAAACAAAAGATAAGATATGACCAAAATGAAAGATGCATCATAAAAGGACATGCAGAATTGCATTTCAAGAACCTGAACCGTGGGGCAACATGACATTTCCTGAAACATAATCACCATAGCATAACATCCAGACTGCAGGAAGAATACCTTCACTGCAGAACAACATAATCTGTTCTCAATTGGCGCGGCTTCTGATAACATCAAGGCCCATCTCAGTCGGATCAGTCGCTTGCAACTCCACCTGGATTCCATCCAGTTCTCTCTTGAATCTATCCTTGGAGCTTGCATAAAGCATCTTATTTCTGACTCTGGCGGTGTCAGGGGACCTAGATATGAAACCAAGGAAACAACCGAGAAATCATATAGCCGCAACCTAAAAGTCAAAAATAGAGATCAATTGTCCCAAAGGGAGGTTTACCAAGCAATGAAGAAGATCTTGCTTTTCTGGCAGTTCTCCTCAGTCACGAAATCAAAGTCATATATAGCATATCTGCATTCATCAGTAGGAAGGCTGGCAGCGAAGTCCTCATAGCCCAAAGTGGGTTCACCAAGCTTATCGACGATAACCTGCTTCAGCTTCTCATCGATCTTGAAGATGATGAAACGGTAAGTTCTCTTGGCCTTCAACTCCAAGAACTTTAGCTTGCAGTCATCGTTCACCGCCATTCCAGACGCTGCGTTGGACTGTTATTTCGTAGACACAACATATGCAAATGACTACAGCCGCCCAAGCAAATTCTTCCTTAAAAACGTCATTTTCAGCTTTGCTACGAGAACTCAAAGAAAATCGAAGGTAGGCAATGGATCATTGACTCAAATCCAAATCCAAAGATTTGAGTCATCCTTCAACCCGAGAGAATATGGTATTAAACACATATTGGATAATTCATCCACATAATCCAGAGAATAAACGTGATCCAACACAACAGCATGGATGCCGGGCGAGCAGAGATGTGTGCACCGGATCAGATCCGGTGCACCTCACCCAGAAATACAGCATGATTACCGACTCCATAAAATGACACGGCACCAAAAGGGGGCGATCGTTGAAACCCTAAAATTAGAAAGATCGAGAAGGCAGGAGCAACGACATACCATTTTTCAAGGTGGCGGGGATCAGAGCGAAATGATCGGGGGAGAAAACCTTTGGGCTGCAGCCGATGAGAGACAGGGGCTCCGAGATCAGAGTCGCGCGGAGATCGCCTCTTCGATGTAGAATCTGAGATCGACACCAAAGATAAAAAAGAGCCTCTTTTATTCTGGAGGTCGGCTGAGGAGCCAATTAAAGCACGACTTCTTTTTCCGGGTCGTTCCCTTTTTTTTTTTTTAGGTACAACACACCGTGACGGGCGTCACACGCGACCCGATACAAAGTGACGCCCGACACGTTCCCTTCTGTGCTCGGCCTTCGCTGGTGCCAAAAACCAATACTCTTCCCGCCACACTTGCCGTTTACGCTCTTGTTAGCTACCTTGTTTATTGGAGAGGCCGCTGGAGCCCAATTTGGGTCCACCTTTCTTATCTCTTTAAGATTCGCGTGACGTTCGGAGATCAACGGTCTATTTTCTCTACCTCGACGGACACAAGTGCTTTGTGATTCACATTCAATCTTGTGATCCTGAAAAATAGAAAGCCCTGCTATTAGCCTATACAAATTTTCTTTTCCATCTTTTCCTGTCTCTAACGATATTAACTTTGATTCATATTTTTTAATTATCTAATATTTTGATTTAAATTTTATAACTATTGTTAGAAAAAAATATCGTTGACGTCTCTATCAACACGATGTGGCCTTAATCTGTATGCAAGGAATCATCCAAGATAGAGTATGATTTCTCTAGACTTGTTACATGCATAAAGGCCGAGATCAGAGATAGGTTCCCGAGTCTATCTTTCTGATGCTTAAGTTAGTACCGAAGTTTTCCCCTCTCTAATCTAGAGTTAAAGGTATATTTTTATACTATCCTTAAGGAAAAAAAATATCTTATAAAGATTCCGTAGGGGAGCCAATTTGTAATTAACCCGAGCTGCCCCTTGGACTTTCATAAATATTCCTACGAATATTTCACAAGAGAGGTAGTTCATAATCGACCTGAGTTGCCCTTAGACTTCTAGAAATATTCTTGTAAATATTTTATATGAGAGGTAGCTCAGCAGCTCGGTAACTAACCCGAGTTACCTTTTGGACTCCTATCCACATAGGTAGGAGGGTATTGGCCTTATGTGGCATTGACGAGACAAACAATGGTAAGTTGATTTTATATTCCCTATCATTTGTCTCCTCCACTCCCAAAGGTATGCTTTAGGATTTTTAGGGTTTGAAGTATATCGTTTGTTTTTAATTTTAAGGTTGGATTTTCACGTGTCTTGGGCATACTTTACCTTACACCTCTGTTGTAGCAGATTTTATTGGGTACAAGTTAGATTTTCCTTAACTCGTGCACCTTAAGCATACTTTGCCCTCTTTTTTTTTTTACGTAGTTGAGTTTTTTTGACTCACACATCTTGGGCATACTTTGCCTTGTACTTTTGCCGTAGCGAGTTTTACTTGGCGCAAGTTAGATTTTCCTCAACTTATGTGCCTCGGGTGCCCTCTAGCTTGATCTACTATCGTAGCAGGTTTCTTTTTATGCGGGTTGAGTCTTTTCGACTCACACATCTTAGGCATACTTCACCTTGTGCTCCCACCATAACGGGTTTTACTTGGAGTGAGTTAGATTTTCCTTGACTCGTGTGTTTCGGGTGCCCTCTAACCTAATCTTTTGTTATAGCGGGTTTCTTTTTACGTGGGTCATGTTTTTCCGACTCACACATATTATCATAGCAATCTCGAGGGGACACTTTGGTTCGATCGTGGAGGGTGACTTCACTATAGGAGGGTAGAAGATTGTCTTCTCCGATCGACACCATGTGCTCATGGGTTTGATTCCCACAAGTGGCACTGAGCATATCTTCTTTACATCCTCCTCGATTGGCATTTCAATAATGGAAGAAAGAAAGAGAGAGAGAGAGAGAGAGAGAGAGAGAGAGAGAGAGAGAGAGAGAGAGAGAGAGATAGACATTTAAGGAAGACTCTTGGATTGATGCTTCTGTATTGGAGGAGAGAGAAAGATTCCTCCATATCCTCCTCGATTAGCACCTTGATGATAGGAGAAAGAGATTTCTTTAGATTTTCCTCGATCTACACCTCAATAGTGGATGGGAGAGAGATTTCTTACTCAATTGGCATCTCAGCGGTAAGCGAGGGTATGTCTCTTCGATGTGGTTTCAAAGGGACACTTGTACCAATTACAGGAGGAGAGAGATCATCCTTTGTCTATAAACCCCCTTTGGTTTGTTTAGTAGGGCTCATTCCCCTACTCGAGCCCTAACTTTGAAAGTTTCATTCTCAACTTTAGTTCCAAAAAGGTGAGTTGAACCTTAGGTCATCTAGTGTCTAGCTTCTATAACTCAGGTCAAGGTGTCTCTACCCTCTTGCATGAGTTCTTCTCAGTCCATTGACTGCTAGTCGATCGAAGTCCATACCATATCCTCTGATAGTTCAAGGTTAAAAGGGGTCTTGGCCTCTTCCTCGTTAAGGAGTAACTCCTATAGACCTTAGGGTTCTACAGGATTTAGAGTTGAAAAAGAGTTTGCACGACTGTAACTCAGTGGTGGGCTCTATGCTCCTAGAGCACTTGCAAATCAAATATTGTATCACGACCGAGTTCAAGCTATAGGCTCCTTGTCCTCGCTAGCATTCATAGAGTCCAACGCATGGGTCTTTGTCTTTGTCCTATGATGCCCTCAAGGTAGAGTTCTGCCTTTCCCTTCTCCTATTGATAGTATCTTGTTTTGAATGGTTGGGCATATCACCATCTAAGATGACGCCCAACTCATGCTATTTGATAATGTTTATTAGAGAATATAAGTGTGTTAGTATCTCCTCGTCCAACATGCTTTTTGCATCTTGCTTATGACTATGCAAAGGGAAGGGCAATTATTATTTAATTGCTCGAGGGGGCTTCAAAGTTAGTGGTGCTCCTTCGAATAATAAATGCTAGAAGGAACATTTTTTTTTGTAAGTCCAAGTCAGGTTTGGGGATTCAACCTTGTTTGGTCGACACACTTTTTTGACAATACTCCTCCCCTATTATCAGACAAGGAGGGGGACCAAGTGCTTTGACTGAGAGATATTCTTTCCTCATCCGATGCCATTTGAAAAATAGACGAGAACTAGCTGGTCGATACAGGTCTTAGTTTTCCTTCTCAAGGTATGACTCGAACCCCTCATCACTCTGTACTTTTGATCTTCTGTAATTTTATTATATTGGTCTCCCCTTTTTTGTAGATATGGACCTTCATTCTCTAAAGAAACAATGGCGTGGCTCATCTTCTAGTGCAACCACTACCTCGATAGTCCTGACCTTCATGCATGAGGCATTGCCCGAGGAGCTAGGTTCTATTCGATCGGACTAAGATGTTAGCACCAACTGGTCGAAGAAGAAGTATAAGGTAGTTGTGAGGAGGGCCTCTTGTCTCTTGAGAAGGAGGGGATCCGAGGAGCCCATTATAGGTGAAAGTCTCATTTTGGCAGCATCTATTAGGATCGTAATGGTACTAAGAGGAGAGCTGAATTAGTGTTATAGCAATTTTATACGATTTTAATGTTAGAGCGATAAATCTATATTTGAAATGCATTTAACCAAAAGTGTAAGTAAGGGTAGTAAGTGAAGTAAACCAGTAAACAATAACAAAACAAAGGCAATAGAAGGGATGCAAACCGATTTATATTACGATCGTAAAGGCACTAAGAGGGGGGGGGGGGGGGGGGGGTTGAATTAGTGCTTTCGAAATAGAGATATGATTCAAAATTTTATTCAATGAAACTGATATCGAAAATGTGTTTAACTTAGAATATGAGTAAGTGTAGTAAGCAATAGCAATGAAGAGCATAAAAGGAAATGCACACCAGATTTATAGTGGTTCGATCGTCACGACCTATGTCCACTCCCGATTCCTCTTTTATTGAGACCATCAATTTTCACTAACAATCTTTTTTTGATCGGGTAAAGATCAACTACCCTTATTACAACTCTTTTCTCCTTTGCATAGACTTAGGATAGAACCTTTACAATTCTCTTTTACAAGTAATCCTCACACCTCCCATAGAATGATTTAGAAACCTAAGGAGGAAGGAACTCAACACTTTCAATAGAGTTTACACATTTAGAATCACAAGTTTTTTATGCTCTTTTCTTATTATCTCAAGCAAGAATGAGTTGGATATTTATAAGCCCAAAATGACTTAAAAAATAGAGCCAAAAAGTCTCATCCTGGGGTTTTCGGGATATTGGCGGTACTACCACCTAAGAGGGCTTGGGAGACCAGGCTTTAGTAGTACCACCACCTAACATAGCTTAGAAGAATATGTTTTGGCGGTACAACTGCTAGTTTAGGCTATCATCACTGACATTGGCGGTACCACTGTCGGGTTTTTTGAAAATGTACACTCTATACTTTCTAGCTCACAGACGGTTCCATTGCCTGACCCAACTTTAGATCACTGAATTAGCCTTCAAATAGGCCTAATTCAGCTCTGATTCAAGCCTAATGGGCCCCTAATCAAGTTGGCATGGTTACACCCAAAAATAACTCAATTAAACTCTAACATACTTTGATCAAGAGACAATAACTAAAAATCATGAAGTCTATGTTGTCCGGTATGTCATTAGTTCATTCGACACTTTGTCCAAACTTCTGGCGTGTCATCCTTTTCTTCGATATATTGCCCGATCCAATGGTATGTTGACCTTCCGTAACATTTGATATTGGTGCAATGCCCGATCCTTTCGGCCCGATGCCCGATCTTTGACATGATCCACTTTGGCCTAATGTCTGATTCTTTTACTTCAATTGATTTGTCATTCCATGATCGAAGTTAGTCCTACATTACCTTTCTTAAACACTCATTAGATCATAAACTCATCAATTGATTTCATTATCGAAATCCAGGATTCAATAATCTCTCCCTTTTTTATAATCACAACCAATTGATGATAAAGTTTTAACTAAACTCCCCCGATCTAAAAGTCGTATTGAAATAAACTCATAATTCAGAAAATGATAACTTTCTAATCATAATATCTTTGAATTCAAATTGAAACAATTTTAATGATTTTCTTTGTAAATATCATATCAAAATAATCATTTTATGCTACATAGTTAAACCATTATTGCATGCATCATAATATTATATCATGAGTTAAGATATCATTGCATGCATAATTTTAAATTATTAAGGTACATCATAACATATATAATTCCAAAACATTAAAATTTTAAATCATTATAACTTTTTCCCCTTTGTCATTAACAAAAAAGAGAAAAGTATAAATATTTTGCTTTTCTTTGAAGTATGCAAGCTAGTAAGTTTTTGTTTCTCTTTGAGATGTGCAAGCTAGCAAGTTTTTGCTTCTCTTAAGATGGGCAAGCTAGCAAGTTTTTGTATTTCTCTTAAGATGTGTAAGTTAACACTTCTCTTTCTTCTCTTTTTCATTATAAAAAAGAAGAGAATGATATAATGGTAGAAAATTTACATCAATGTTCCAATCATAACATGAAAAATATTAATATCAAAAATAAATTTAAATCATAAAAGATCAAGTCGTAAATATGAAATATCATGATTCATTTTGACAAATCTCTTCTTTTGTAAATAGAAAAGAGAATCATAGAAGATCAAATAGTAAACGATCTTGATTCAAAAGAAAAATCAAATAATGAATATCGAGAAATCAAGATAATGATCCATAAAAAAATATAAAAAGAATTCATACATTTAGAAGATTCAATATGCTTAATTCTCTTCTAATAAAATCAAATTATTTCTTATTTAATAGTTTAGTAAAAATATATGCTAATTGATGTTTTGTATCAATAAATATAAATATATATCATGATTATTAACATGATCCGTAATAAAATGATGTCTAATATAAATGTGTTTAGTTTTAAAGTGTTGAATAAGATTTTTGTTAAACAAATTATACTAGTATTATCATATTTTATAAGGATATTTTTTCAAGTAAAGTCTATAATCTTCTAAAGTGTTTTTCATCCATATTACTTATGTAGCATACTACTATACATTCAACCTATAGATCCATATTTCATCCATATTACATGTGCAACTACAACCTGCTGCTACATATTCCTATAGATTCATATTACTTGTCAATAATCTTCTAAAGTATTTTTATCTCTATAGATGTACTTGTCAATATTAAAGTATTTTTTATCCTCTATAGATTTATATTTTATAGGGATGGTTTTTCAAGTAAAGTCTAATAATCCCCTTTGGTTCTAAAGTATTGAATGAGATTCTTTGGTTAAAAACAAATTATACCTCCTGCTACAATAATTCAGTCGTGGTTGTAGATAGTGTAAACAGAATTTTATTTCTTGGAAGACTAAGAAACAAGTGCATAACCCTAAAAATTAACATGTTCCAAAGGTACTTTTTCTATATATTCTATATATAGCAAAATTAGCATCAGTATAAGTAATCAAGCAAAGTAATTAGATTTAGATACCATAATCCTAGAGATGATGTACCTTTTAAGTATCTAAAATTTTGTTTAACTACTTTATAATGAGATCATTTAGAATTGGATTGAAATCTTACATAAAGTCCAACACTAAACATTATATCAAGTCTAGTCATAGTAAGATATAATAAGCTACATATCATACCACTTTAAGTCTTTTGATTAAAGTATTCTCTTTCATTCTCTATATCTAATTTGGTAGAAGTGTCAATTAGTGTGTTAATGTCCTTAGCACTATCTATGTGAAACCGTTTTAATAGATCCAAAGCATACTTAGTTTGACTAATAAAAGTTTCATCACTTAGTTGCTTAATTTACAATCCTAAGAAAAATATCATTTCACCCATTAAACTCATTTTAAATTCTTGGCTTATATTTTTGACAAATGATTCACATAAAGATTCATTTATAGAACCAAAAATAATATCATCAACATAAATTTAAATAATAAAAAAATTATTTTTAAAATATCTAATAAATAATATAGTATCGATCTTACCTTTTAAAAAATTATTCTTAATAAAAAATGAGCTAAATCTCTCAGACTAAGCTTTTAGGGCTTGCTTTAACCCATAGAGAGTCTTAGATAACTTAAAAACATAGTTTGAAAAAAGAACATTCTCAAATCCGGGTGGTTGCTCAACATAAACTTTTTCAAAAATAAAACCATTAAGAAAATACTTTTGACATCCATTTAAAATAATTTAAAATTTTTACAACATGCATAGACAAAAAGTATTCTTATGGCTAAGTCTTGCCACGAGAGTGAATGTTTCTTCATAGTCGATACATTCTTCTTGGTTAAAACCCTTGGCCATTAATCTAGCCTTATTTCAAACCACGATATCAAATTCATCTTGCTTATTTCTAAAGACCCATTTAGTGCCAATTATAAGTTATTTCAAACCACGATATCAAATTCATCTTGCTTATTTCTAAAGACCCATTTAGTGCCAATTATAAGATGATTGGTCTAGGAACAAGCGTCCACATCTTATTTCTCTCAAATTAATTTAATTCTTTATTTATTGCAAAAACCTATGAGTCATCTTTGAGAGCATCGTCATTAATCTAGCCTTATTTCAAACCACGATATCAAATTCATCTTGCTTATTTCTAAAGACCCATTTAGTGCCAATTATAAGATGATTGGTCTAGGAACAAGCGTCCACATCTTATTTCTCTCAAATTAATTTAATTCTTTATTTATTGCAAAAACCTATGAGTCATCTTTGAGAGCATCGTCATTAATCTAGCCTTATTTCAAACCACGATATCAAATTCATCTTGCTTATTTCTAAAGACCCATTTAGTGCCAATTATAAGATGATTGGTCTAGGAACAAGCGTCCACATCTTATTTCTCTCAAATTAATTTAATTCTTTATTTATTGCAAATCTATGAACAAGCGTCCACACCTTATTTCTCTCAAATTAATTTAATTCTTTATTTATTGCAAAAACCTATGAGTCATCTTTGAGAGCATCGTCATTAATCTAGCCTTATTTCAAACCACGATATCAAATTCATCTTGCTTATTTCTAAAGACCCATTTAGTGCCAATTATAAGATGATTGGTCTAGGAACAAGCGTCCACATCTTATTTCTCTCAAATTAATTTAATTCTTTATGTATTACAGAAACCTATGAGTCATCTTTGAGAGCATCGTCAATGCATTTAGGTTTAATTTAAGATAAAAAGGTCATATTTGTATAAAAAAATTTAAATGAAGAACGAGTTTGAACACCTTTTGATTTATCTATAATGATTAGTTCCTTAGGATGTGCATCTATATACTTTCATTCCTTGGGTAAAGATTCTTTAGAAGTAGATCCAAAGAATTCTTATTCAAATTTTATCTCTAATGGTTAGATCTAAGTTGCTTGGGAGAGAAGAATTCTCATTCAAATTTAATGTATCAAAATCAAAATCATCATCAAAATTATTTTTCTTAAATTTAAAAAACTCATTAAAAATAATATGGATAGATTCCTTAATAACTAAAGTTCTTTTATTGAAAACTCAACAGGCTTTATAAATAAAGGAATATCCAAGAAAAATACCTTCATCAAATTTTACATCGAATTTTCCTAAGATATCTTTTTTATTTAAAATAAAATATTTACAACCAAAAACTTAAAAATATAAAATGTTAGATCTTTTATTGTCTATAATTTATAAGGCATTTTAAATAATAGTGGTCTTATGAGAACCCTATTCATGACATAGCATGTCGTATTAACGACTTTGGTCCAAAAATATTTGGGTAGGTTATGTTCATTAAGTATGGTTCTTGTCATCTCTTGTAAACTCCTATTTTTTTTTCAATAATTCCATTTTATTGTAGATTTCTTGGAGTAGAGAAATTATGGTCATACTCATTTGAATCACAAAATTTTTAAAAATCATAGTTTTTTAAATTCACCACCATGATTACTACGAATAGAAGAAATTATAAAATATTTTTCATTTTGAACCTATTTGTAAAACTTCGTAAAACATTTAAAACAATCACTTTTATATGCCAAGAAGTATGTCCATGTATATCTACTATAATCATCAATAATCATAAAAGTATATTTACTTGTGATATCAATTGGTCTAAATAAATCCATATAAATTAATTATTACGGTCTAGAGGTATTTACTTGATTTTTAAATTTAAAGATACTTTTTATTTGTTTACCTAGTTGGCATGCATCATAAACTTTATCTTTGATAAATTTAATTCTAGGCATACCTCTTACAAGTTCTTTAGTTGCAATTTATGAAATTAATTTCATATTTGCATGACCTATCTCCAATGGCAAAGCTATACATCATTGTTTAAAACAAAAAAAATAAGTTTCATTACAAAAATCATCAAGATCAATAATATACACATAATTACTTCTTAAAGCAATCATAGATTTATTTTTGTATGGTATCTCTATAATGCAAGTATTAGATTCAAATTTAATATTATATCACTTATCACATAATTGACTAATGCTTAGTAAATTATGTTTTAAACTATCTACTAATAGAACATCTTTAATCAAGAGGTTTGATTTGTTATATATATTTCTTTTACCAATAATTTTTCCTTTGTTATTGTCTCCAAAGATGATATATCTTTCATCTTGGCTAGTGAGCTTAGAGAAATATGTTAGATCTCCAATCATGTACCTTGAGCATCTACTACCAAGATACCATCTCTTACTCCTAGCTTTTTATTGTAGACATATCTACAAGAAATAGGAGTTTCCTTTAGGTACCCATTTAACTTTGGGTCCCTCGTGATTAGATCTGCCTATCTTGACTATTGGCATTAAGTCATTTATGGTTTCTTTAGGAACATAAACTAATTTATGTGAGCTATATTTTTTAAATAAATATTTATAAGTATACTGACCACATCTATCATAAAAATTATATTTAACTTTAGGAAAAACATGTAATATAAGTCCTTTAACAAATATAGTTAACTTTTGTTGAGTGTTATTACTCACAAAGCCGATTCCTTCGTACATAACCTTTGTTAGCAAGAATTATATTTAATGATTTATTTCTAATTTTAAAATTTTCTAATGTTTGTTGTAATAACATATTTTCCTTTTTAACTAAGTCCAACTCTTTACGTTTAGTGCAAAAAGTTAACATGCAATTATCATACTCATTTTTTAATTTATCAAATTTACTAGAGAGAGAAATATGATCTTTTTTAGTAATTTATTTTTCTTACCAATTAATTTAAATTCATCATATAAATCATGAAATGCATCAAGTAATTCATCATAAGATAAAGAGGTTTCAGTTGAGTCACATACCTCATTGTTGAGAGCCATCAAAGCATAATTTGCCACCTCGTTTTTATTGGTTTGCTCTTCATCTTCTAATGCACTTAATTCATCCCAAGTCTCCTTGAGTGCTTTTTTCTTCTTTTGTGCTAGTAGCTTTTTCTTCAATTGTGGAAACTCATTTCTGAAGTACCTCAACTTCTTGCATTTATAGCAAATGATTGTGTCCTTTTTTAGTTCATTTTTATTCTTAGAGTCTTGTTTTACAAGATTTGTTTTGTTCCTTTTTATGAACTTTTTAAATTTTCTTGTGATGAGTGTCAAGTCATTATTATCACTTAAGCTTTCACTCGAGTGATCTTCTTTAGTTCTAAGTATAATATCTTTCATGTTCTTTGGAAGGTTATTCTCATGTCCATCATGTGTCTTACAAGTCATTTCATAGGTCACTAATAATTCTATGAGTTTTTTAAGAGGAAAGTTGTTCAAATCCTTTGCTTATTAAATTGTAGTTATATTTGGATCTCAACTTTTTGGAAGAGACTTTAGAATTTTATTAGTAAGTTCAAGATTAATAAAACATTTACTAAAAGCTTTTAAACCATTGACAACATCCGTAAAATAAGTGTATATGTCACCAATCATTTCACTTGGTTTCATTCTAAATAATTCATAACTATGTATCAAAAGATTGATTTTAGATTTTTTTACTCTACTTGTGCTTTCATGAGTAACTTCAAGTGTATGCTAAATATCATGTGCAGCTCCACAAATAGAAACACAATTAAACTTATTTTTGTCTAAAGCACAAAACAAAGTATTCATAGCTTTATTATTTAAAGAAAATATTTTTTTCTCAAGATCATTCCATTCATTCATTAGTATAGAGGATTTTCCAAAATCACATTCAACTATATTCCATAAATCAAAATCCATATAAATAAAAAAATATATGCATTTATGTCTTCCAATACATATAGTCTATCCCATTAAACATATAAGGATGAGTGATAAAGTGACCCTCTTGATTATAAAAAAAATCATATAATCTCTTTTGGATGTTAAATCAACTAAGATAGCTTGGCTCTGATACCAACTGTTAGGATCATAAAGGCACTAAGAGGAGGTGAGTGGGTAAATTAATGCTTTTGAAATATAGAAAAACGATTCAAAAATTTGTTTGATGAAAGTAGTATCGGAAATGTGTTTAACTTAGAATATGAGTAAGTATAGTAAGCAATTAAATCAATAAGCAATAGAAATAAATAGTATAAAAGGAAATGCACACCAGATTTATAGTGGTTCGGTCGTTGCGACCTATGTCCACTCTCGATTCCTCCTCGGTCGAGGCCATTGACTTTTACTAACAATCTTCTTTTTAATGGATGAAAATCAATTACCCTTGTTACATCTCTTTTCTCTTTTTCATAGGCTTACGAGAGAATCTCTACAACTCTCTTTTATAAGTAATCCTCATACCTCCCTTAGAATGATTTAGAAGTTTAAGGAGAAAGGAACTCAACACTTTCAACAAAGTTTATATACTTAGAATCACAAGTTTTTTGTGCTTTTTTCTTGCTATCTCAAGTAAGAATGAGTGGAGCATTTGTTGGCCCCAAATAGTTTAAAAAGTAGAGCTAAAAAGTCTTATCCTTGGGTTTTCAGGATATTGACAATGCTATTGCCTAATAGGGTATGAGAGATCGGGCTCTAGCGGTACCACTAGTTGCTTGGGTGGTACCATTGTTTGACACAGTCTAGAAGACTATGTTATGATAGTACCACCGTTAGGTTTTCTGGAAATGAACACTCCATACTTTCCAGCTCATAAGCGGTTCCATTGCTTGACCCAACTTAAGGTCACTGAATTGGCTTTCCAATAGGCCCAATTCAGCCTTGATTCAAGCTCAATGGTCTCTTGATTAATTGGCATGGTTACACCCAAAACCAACTCAATTAAACTATAACCTACTTCGATCAATACATAATAACTACAAATTATGAAGCCTATATTGTTCGGTATGTCATTAGTTCATCCAACACTTTATCCGAACTTCCAACGCATCATCTTTTTCTTTGGCCTATTGTCCGATCCATTAGTATATTGACCTCCCACAACATCCAATCTTGGTGTAATGCTCGATCCTTCCGGCTTGATGCCCGATCTCTAACATGATCCACTCTAGCCCAACGTTTGATTATCCTACTTCATTCAATTTGCATTTCCATGATCGAAGTTAGTCCTGCATCACTTTTCTCAAATACTCATTAGATCATAAATTCATCAATTGATTTCATCATCAAAATCCAGGATTCAATAATTTATAGTGGTTCGGTCTTCCTAACCTACGTCTACTCTCGATTCCTCTTCCCTTGATGCTACTGACTTTCATTATTGATTTTCTTTCCAATGGGTAAAGATTAACTACCCTTATTACAGATTTTCTCCTTATAACAAGCTTAGGATAAAATCTTCACACTCTCTCTTTTACAAGATCTCTCGCATCCTACAATTTAGAATTACCTCTAAACTCAAGGAGGAAAAGACTTAAACACTTCTCAAAAAAAGAGTTTACAACACTTTTGTGCTTAAGAATTCATGCTCCATCAAGTAAGCATGAATAAGATATTTATAGATCCTAAAAGGCTTTAAGAATGAAGCTAAAAATTTAAATCCATGAAATTTTAGGGTACGAGCGATACTACCACCGTAACAAGGCCATAAATCAAGGCTCTAGCGGTACTACCATTGACATGGGCGGTACTACCGTCGAAATTATCGAAAAAGCACAAATAGTGCTTTTGGTTGACTCAAGCGATATTATCACCTAGGCTTGGCGGTACCACTACCTAACCCTGCTTTAGGTCACCGATTTGGCCTTCAAATAGGCCCAATTCGATCCTAGTTCAAGCTCATTAGGTTTCTTGATAAGTTAGCATGGTTTTGGCCAAATATCAATTTAATTTGACCCAAAAAGATCTCAATCAAGACTTTAATAATCCAACTACATATCCGATACAATATGAAGTTTTTAGCATGTTATACGCCATTCTAGCATATTGTTTGATCTTTCGATATTTCGTTTGAACCTCTGACACATCGTCCTTTCCTTTGGCATATCGCTTGATCTATCGATATGTCGACTTTCCTACGATATCTGATCTTTTGGCATAATATCCGATCCTTCTAGCATAATGCTCAAACTTATAGTACGAAGTCCAATCTTTGGCACATCGACCAATCCTCTAGCTCGACGTCCAATTTTTGACATGATACTTTTCTTGGCACAATGTCTGATTTTTCTACTTTGACAATTTGTCATTTAATGGTTCAAGTCCACAATCGAAGTATTTTCTACGTTGCTTATCTCAAAAGCATATTAGTCCATAAACTCATTAATTATATATGTTAAGTAGATTAGATGGAGTTATGGGACCTATACCAATTAATGCATATATAATAAATAATAATATATGATATGGTAATTACATATAGGAGTTTAAACACAACATCTCAATGACTAACTCACATAAAACATGGTACTCTTTCTACCACTTCTGTAATTTTGAAAAAAGATAGTTGTTTATTATACAATATGGCTATAAATAATCTCTCTATTTTTTGATGATAACAATCAATTGATGGAGTTTTAACCAAGCTCTGCTTGTCTATATATCATTTTGAAAGGTTATGATAAACTTAAATTTAAATGGTCATATGTCATTTTAAATGCATATTCTGAATTCAAATTGAAAGAAATTTGATCTTGTCAATATTATGATTTAATCATTCAAGCCCAAAAATCAATGTTTAATTAAGTTACAAATTTTATAATCATAATCATTTCAAGTTAAATTTCAAAAATTATTAATATATAATATCAATCAAAATATAACTATAAGTTAACCATTTGAATAACAAAAAAATCATAAGATATTATAATTCTTCTTGTTCATGCATGAGTCACCACTTCTCCCTTTTGGTTGACAACAAAAATATGCTTCTCCCCCTTTGTTAATAAAAAATATGTTATTATTTCTCTCCCTTTGTCATTAATAAAAAGAAGAGAGTGATATCATGGTATCATAGTACTACTTCCCTTTGTATTAATGTCCAATTGTGTAAAAATAAAAATTATTTTGATATCATATCATGAAAGATCTAAATATTGAAGATAAGTTTAAGTTATGGACACTAAGAGGTCAATTGATAATGGGGTCTTAATAAAACTTTCCCTATCTATATGCCCATTCAAATAGCAAAATTCTTAAAAATTATGATTATTAAATTCACCACCAGGATCACTACGAATAAAAGAAATCATAAAATCTTTTTCGTTTTAAACTTATTTATAAAATTTTAAAAAATATTTAAAGGAATCATTTTTATGTGCAAAAAAGTATGTCTAAGTATATCTTAATCATCAATAATCACGAAAGCGTATTTACTATCTCTTAGGTTTGTGATATTAATAGGTCCAAATAAATCTAAGTGAATCAGTTGTAATGGTCGCATAGGGAACCTAACTCTAATACTATTATTAGTTAGGAAACCTCAAAGAGCATCATATATGTAGTAGAAAATAAAAACAAAAACTATTCCAAAAAAAATCTTATCATTGTGTGACAATCGGGAGCATAAAACTTGAAACGATAAAAACTACATCATGTGATTAAGACGTTCTCACCTAGGGATGATCATGTATCCCCTAAATCACATATCTTGGTCCGTGGGATGAAGGAGCTCTTATAAACTCCTCTCTAGCGGTAATCCATACAGTAGGTGCAACACTGATACACCTCCTCGTGTAGTGGATTCTCTTCTTGTGATCGCACATCATCACGCAACAATAGTCAAGAGCGGGGCTAGCCTTCTTGTTGCCCTCTTACACTAGGGAGGGGCTTATGGCTGAGAGAAAGATGAGGAGGAGGAGATAGGAGGTCGACAAATATAGGGTCTAGTTTATAATTCTTTTGAGCCCCAACTCGTATTTATAGAGAGCCTCCTTTATTAAACCCTAATGGATCATTATTAGTGGGTATTGAATCTCTATCCAATAACTATTAGCTTAATGGATATTGGATTCCCATCTAATAACCACTCTGAGTTCTATTAGGCCTTACCAAATAGATCCATTAAAATAGGGGCTTATTGGATATCTCATATCTAATTATCTATTCATTGTATTGTCTCCTATATGTTTTTGACCCTCTAGGTCCAATACTGAGCTTATCGAGAGTTGCACTTATCAGAACTCCTTCTAACTCGGTGAATTATTATTTTTATAATAATTCACTCAACTCATCGACTATAGACATACTAGACCACTACGTCATAGTCCCCAAACAATACAGGGGGATCTAATCCATTGGACTTATTTGCTTTTAGTTGCTGTATATCTATAATCCCTCATTCATTTAATATTCCAAAAACTATATACTAGGCATGGAGCTGTCAAGCATATATAAAATCAATCTGAGTCTTACTCTTATCGAATTCTCTCGGAGAACTCTCTCTCTCTCAATTCGACTTTCACTCTTATCAGATTTTCTCAATTTGATTGACCCTGGCTAGAGATTTGCTTGAATGAGAATACACAGTATATTCCTCTTATAATATCGAGAGTGGTTGATCCTTTATTGGCACACAATTACTTTTGTAAGGTTGATTGTCATTCATAATTATCATTTGTACTATATTTGACGAAGTACTAAAATAAGGTATCATTAACGGAATCGCTGTTTGATGATAAGGTATCATTAACTATCCAATATTCCATAAGCAGATTATTCAGAAAACTCATTTTCCAATGAGCACTTGTACTATACTGCTAATGTTCTCATATAAATAGCTATGAAACCAACTATCTCCATCATATAGACGAGTATATATAATATACCGGTCTGTTCCGTTATTTCGATGTCCTTCTCAAGTAACCTATAACTAAGAATATTTAAGATATGTGTTTAAAGACGAATTGGTCTCATTATCATGATCTCATTATGATCCAATTCTCATTGCACATATCCAAAGATATCACAATATATATTTATCATATAATATAAAGTGAAAAAATATTATTATTAATTAATATTAACCAAAAGAGATTATATAACGTAACATATGTGTCACCACTCATATGATTATATATCGAAAATAGATGGGTCTACAAGATCAAGAGAGATAGTAATGATCAAGTGAAATAGTATCATGCATAATTAGTCTATCATGCATAATTAGTCACAAAAGATATGCTAAAAAAAGAAGGTATTGACCTTAATGAAATATTTTTTCTTTACTGTTACCTTCGAGAAGAGATCTATATGCTCTAACTAGAGGGTTTTGCAGAAAAAGAAAATAAGAACTTGGTTTGCAAGTTAAACATGTCTTTGTATAGTTTGAAGTAGGTGTTAAAGTGTTTGTATAAGAGATTTGATTCCTTCACTATTAACCTCGGATACAGTAGACTTTTGATTCCTTCACTATTAGCCTCGGATATAGTAGACTACCATTGTGCCTATTACAAAAAGTTTGATGTTGATAATTTTATTACCTTACTGATTGTATGTTGATGATACGATTGATAATAGACCCAAAAAAGATCAAATCAAAAATCCAAAGATACAGTTGGTTAGGGAGTTCAAGTGCGACTAACAAATAAGATTTTAGAGATGCAAATTCACTAAGACAGAAAAGATAAAAAGTTATGGCTATCTCAGAAGAATTACTTGAGAAAAGTCTTGTGGTGCATCAACATGCAAGATTATAAACCAGTTTTTATTCCACTTCATGTGAATTTTAAATTATCCTCAAATATATGCCTTTTCAATGAAGCAAAGAGGATATAAATGTCTCTAAGTACCATATGCATCGGCGCAACTTAATATTTGCTATGATATGTACTAGATCATATATTGCACAAGTAGTTGGCATCATCAGTCGGTTCATGGCAAATCCTGGAAGAGAGCATTGGAACAAAATTAAGAGAATTCTGAGATATATCAGAGGTATTTTACTATTAGAGGTCATGTTGATTTTGATTTTGCAAGTGGCATTGACAAAAGAAAATTCACAATAGGCTATGTGTTTACACTTGCAGGAGGGAGCTGGGTTTTAAAGTTACAGAATGTCGTAGCTCTATCGACTACAAAACCAGAGTACATGATAGCTACACAAGTTTGCAAGGATGCAATTTGGATTAGAAGGTTAACGAAGAAATTCGAGCACAAGCAAGACACTATTCTCTTGTATTGTGACAGTTAAAAGTGCCTTGGACATCATAAGGAACCCAGTCTATTATTCTAGGACAAAGCACATAAGAATCCAATATCACATCATCAATACTGTAAATATGCAGAAGATCGACACGATGGACAACCTAGCAAATATTACGTGGAATAGATCCTCGTAGCCCTAGTGGAGATATAAGCAACATGACTCCATAAGGATGGAGATTTTTTTTTTAATTTTTATTTTAAGTGAGAGATTGCGAAGTGATAAGAAAAAAAAAAAAAAAAAAAGAGGTTGCAACCTCTTGGATGATCTTATCTCCACCCACGATTGCAATCACTTGCGTGGGATGAGATGCAACATTCCACGCAAGATAAGTTGTGGAAGCGATACGTGCAATTTTCCTTGGTGCGAGATACAAAAGGAAGGATTCATCGATTCGGCACAAAGTGCATAGAGAAATAAAAAGAAAAAAAAAAGAAGAAAGTTGCTTTATCTGGCTCTCCTTAGTTTTTTATTGTCTTTTTTTTTCCCACCTATTATAACAGAGAAGTTTTTTTTCATTAGAGAAAAATTATAGTCAGTTCTTAACCAAATGAAAATTTTACTATATTATATCTTGATGTTATTATTTCAATTGACTTTGATATTCAGTTTTATTATTTTAGCTTGATACTATTTTCCCGTATCCAATTTTGATTTTTATTTTTATTTCCAACATAATATTAATCAATTCATCTTGCTATCTTCACTACATCTTTAATATTAGTCGGTTAATCTCATCTAATGATAATATCGACAAATCCTTTAAGCATTGAATAAGAGAGCTCAAACCACCTAAAGTATACCTTCCGGTGGAAGCAACGTGGGTGGGTGCACGGAGCGCGCCCCGTTAAAGAACCAGCACGCGCGTCTCCGATTGGTGAAAGCCTCTTTCCCACGGATCGCTACTCCAAGCCGTCGATCGAAACCGAATTCAACGGTCCAAACCCCTCGATCCGAGGCACTGGAAACGCCTCGCTCCGACTCTACAAAACCCCCACCCCGCGGTGTGACCGTCGCAGACGAATCATTACGCTTTGCTTCACCGACTTTTTCTTTTTCCCGAGCAGTCGAATGGACGCTGGCGGTGGTGGTGGCAAGGTGAAGAGGGGAGCCGCCGGCCGGAAGGGTGGTGGCCCCAGGAAGAAGCCCGTCTCCCGCTCCGTCAAGGCCGGCCTCCAGTTCCCCGTTGGCCGGATCGGGCGATACCTCAAGAAGGGCCGCTACGCTCAGCGCGTCGGTACCGGCGCCCCCGTCTACCTTGCCGCTGTCCTGGAGTACCTAGCCGCCGAGGCAATCCATCACCCTTCCCGCATTCCATTCCGATGATCCCTCCGATGGCTCTGCTCGACCTTGCTTACCGTTGTGGATCTGCAGGTGCTGGAGTTGGCCGGGAACGCGGCGCGCGACAACAAGAAGAACCGGATCATTCCCAGGCACGTGCTGCTGGCCATAAGGAACGACGAGGAGCTGGGGAAGCTGCTTGCGGGGGTGACCATCGCGCACGGCGGCGTGCTCCCCAACATCAACCCGGTGTTACTGCCGAAGAAGAGCAACAATGCCGCCAAGGAGCCCAAGTCGCCATCGAAGGCCACCAAATCGCCCAAGAAAGCTTAGAATCTGATGCCCTCGACGCCTTTGCTTTCCTCTTTCGCTCCTACTTTTGTATCTAACTTGCAATCCCTTTGTTGAGTGGCAATCGCCAATACGTTTTATTGGCTTTCAATGGAATGTTGGTGGAATTGAGACTAATATGATCCTTACAATGATATCAACATCTCATTTGCTTTATATTTGTCACGTTCTATATCCTATGATTCATCTTCTTCAGACACTGAATTCTTAGGTGATTTTGATTTTTGAAGCTAATTATTTGGAGGATACGAAGTTCGGAAAGACTTGTAACATAAAATAAACAATGAATTCTTGAAAAAAAAAGATTCTATTGTTAACCTTTATTGGGAGGTCTACCTTTTTAATTTTTTTTCCAATTAATGTCTTTTTCTTTTCAGTTTTGAAAATATCTCTAATGAAAAATATTATTGAAAACTCTAATAAAAATATTATAGTTAATATATAACTTAATTTTTTATTTTAAAACTAATTACATATTTATTTAAAACTCAAAACTGGCATACTTATATAATAATATGTATTTTTAATAAAATACCTATTTAAACCAATAAGTTACATATGGGCTTTTTTTTGCCGAAAATAAATATTAAAAATTTAGATTTAATTATTCTATAATATCTTGTATACTTATGGTTTCTCATGGAAGAGGAGGTGAGAAAATAATATTTTTTATGATTTATTTAAAAATAGTTTGATCTAGAATTTAACTAATTTTCTCATGATAGGTAAGAAGTGTTGAACCGCGTAAATCTTGTATCACTTTTTTTTTTGATTTGTGGTTCATTTTTTTCATTGTTATTTTAGTTGAAAGTCGTTCAAAAGATTTAAGGTAATTAGAATTTAACATGATTAATTGTTTCTGTAAATTTTTCTATAAAAACTTGATGGAACAAATATTTACTACGTGACAAAGTAGGGTAAAACTTAGTCAAAATATTGGTGAGACAAGAAAATAAATTCGAAAAAGATGAATAATGAAGATCCAAAGGAGACCAAGATAAGGTATAACTTAGGTGAATTCTTCAGAAAAAAAATCATCTTTTTAGGCCTTTTTTTTTTCCTTCGAGAAGCTCCCTATATTTAGAATTAATAGCGTCCCATGTTTACCTAATACCTGAAATATCTTCAGCCACTTATTACTTTCCTCTATTTTCCTACGGTCCATAAGATGAACAGGTAAAGTTGCAATATGTCTACAGTGCTACAGTATTTCTACCAATATAGGAAAAATACTATAATACTTCTAAGAAAGGTGATTGGCTGTGAAATCAAGGATATTTTAGTTATTAGGCAAAAAAAAAAGTGTTGTTAGGGAATTCTGAAAATGAGAGATTTCTAAAAAAAAACCCAAAAAAGAGTTTATTTTTCTGTGAATTTATTTTTCTTCAATATCTTTAGGAATAAGAAATATAAAATGAAAACATTTTGGGTAAATTCTTGTAAAAAACTTCAAAAAATTTCAATAGAGTGTGATGATATTACCCTCTTGCTGGTTGTCGCCTATGCCCAATGCTTTCACTCATCGTCCTCATCCATGCCAAAGTAATGGAGGACGAAGGGGCATCCTGTATACCCTAGTCCTGAGGGCTACGAGCGAAAACACTAGTTATAATCCTCTTTGCTTGTGCTTCTGTTGATGGTTGCCTATGTCACAAGCGAGGATGACGAGGTTTGCAGAGGTAAGCCTAGGTTTAGCGAGATCCAATAGAGTTCACAGAGGTAAGGGCAAGTTTGACGAGGGCCTTTTCGAAGACAGACATGTTTGATAAGATAAAGGAGAGATAAGGTATGATGGTGGTGATGGTTGCTTATGCCATCAGCGAGAATGACGAGAGTGAGGCACGTACGGCCGAGTTCGATGGGCCCAACATGATACATGAAGGTAGGGGTGGGTCCAACAAAGACAAGGATGCTTTATGAAAATTTTTAGAAGTTGAGATGTTAAAAGAAAATTTCTTAAAATTAAGAATTTTTTTAGAATTCATCCAAATACTTCAATATGAAAAATTATTAAGAATTAAGATTTAGTTGTTCTATAAACACTCCAAGTATGAATTTAAATTAATAGTAATAAATATCAAATCATATAAATTCTATATTAACTATTTTCTTATTTTATATTTTACTCTACTGTTTAAATATCAAATACTCCATGTATATCTGGTTTATGATAAGAAATTTGAGTATGAAGTTGAATTAATAGTGATAAATATCAAATCACATAAATCCTGTATTAACTGTTTTCTTATTTTATATTTTACTCTAATGTTTAAATATCAAGTACAACCAAAAGAGTCGATTCTTCATGCATGACTCCGGTAATCAAACTCTTGTAACAATAGAATCCAAAGATCAACATCGTACTACAATTCACGGTTCCATTTGCCGGCCACACAAATTCTATCGCCTTCCCTCGTATCGGTGCAAACAAAACAGTTCTTTTCTCATTCTAGATATGATAAAGAAGATTGTTGAAATATTGTAGAAGTGAGCAGTATTTATATAGATTTAGAGTGAAATATTTCCTCTATCATGATCATTTAGATAGATTTCCTTAGTTATGATTATGATATTCTATTATACTCATGTAAGTTTGAGCTTCTGTTAATGATGTCAATTTTGGATTGATATAATGAAAATATTTTACGAGCGAGAAGTTTTGTGAGAAAGTATACTATTTGATTAGCAAGAAACACGTAGTTGATGTTTGACAATTTGATCTCGGACGATGTGGAAGTTGATGGCAATATGTTTCACGCAGGAGTGAAACACTGGGTTGATGCATAGGTGGTGGCTCTGACATTATCACAATATATTGTAAGAATGAATGTGGAGTTGATGTCAAATTCTTGTAGCAGATTGGTAACCCAATTGAGTTCTGTAGTAGTGGTGGCAATATATTTAGTTTTAGTTATAGAGCTTACAACTGTTTTCTATTTCTTGGAACTCCAAGGGATTGGATTTGTTCCAATGAAAATAATATACCATAATGTATATGTTCTATCGTCAATATTCCCTGCCCAATTAGCATCGATAAAAGCATGAAAATGAAGTGACGAGCGTTTACGAAAAAGTCCATGATTGAGAGTTCTTTTGAGATATCGCATGACTCATTTTACTATAGAAAATACGTAGTGGATGACCGATGGATAACTTGTGATAATTTGTTGACTGTAAACGAGATGTCTAGATATGTGAGAGATAAATACTTGTCGGTATTATGTAGGGTTGCCATAATATAATTTGAGTGATTCAGTAGTAAAGATTATGTTGAATCTCGGATTTTGATGATGAAACCAATTGATAAGTGTTTATGATTTGATTTACGTTTTTAGTGACGCAGGATACATCGATCAGGATGAGACAATTAAAGCAAAAAGAATCATGTTGGGCTGGTGGAACATGTCAGAAGATTGGACGTCGCGCCAAGGATCGGTCGACATATCGACAAAAGGCTTCGGGCCATGGATTCGGGCATTGAGCCAAGAAGAGCGGATATTACACCAAGGATATCGGAGTCGCGGAGGTCAACTGATTGGTTGGGCAATAGGCTATAAGAGAGGACGATGCGCCAAAGAATTGGACGAAGCGTCGATGGACCAATGACATGCCGGACAACATGATTCATGCTTAGTAATAATTGTCTAGATCGAAGTGTGTTTTATGTATGCATGATTAATTGCGATAGCAAGGCATAAAGCAAAATAAAGTCCCAAAGTTAAGAACACGATTTCGTTGGGAGTTCGAGAGTTCGTTGGAAGTCCAGACATTCTGTCACGGCCTTAATTGGAATTGCCTAAGGCGTGAGGCACCCTTGCGGCAAAGACATAAACTTAGCTTGCGTTGCCTAAGTCGCGAGGCAACCCTGCGGCAAAGACACGGACTTAGCTTGCATTGCCTAAGTTGCGCTTTGCCCTTGTGATTTGCATCTGCAAAGATCAGCCTACTTGCAACCTCTCGTAGGTCCTAAAGGACCTGTAAAGGAGAAAGTTAATTAGTTCGAAGAACGAGTGATGGACAAGTCCCGACGTCTCGCGAAAAGGGGAAGCTTTACAAGCAATTCAACGAGCATCTTACGTGCATAAGAGAAAAGAGGGAGAGGGGGAAAATAAGGACTTTAGAAGGTTGAACGAACAGCTGCAAGCCCACAAATAGCTACTCAGCGAGTGCCAGGCGCGACAACAAGTCCCCGACAAGGTAACGTGCGAACTTACGAAAGAGTGTTCAATGCTCGGTACTATACCGAAGCCCCATCCAGCCCTGTGCCACCCGAGTGGTTCCAAGAGGCTGAGATGGCTGATGTTTTGGTGAGCGGAGGTAGACTGCAGAAAATAGCCCGTGGCACACGAAAACGGAGCTGTTTTGGGGCTATTTTGCTCGGTTCAGTGAGCGGTCGCTTTGTAACGCTGCAACTTATTCGAACTTACATTTTTACAAGCAAAATGACTCAAAACCAAAACGAAACATACTGCTAAGCAGCTATACATGTAGATGAGAGCGATGAACGGAGTTGTTGCGGGTGCGCGATGACCGTTCGTGACATTCTCCCTCACTTAAATTGTTGACGCCCTCGTCGACGCTTGTTGGTAGTTGTTGTGATTGTTTCTTCATGTCGTAGGGCATTTTCAGGCTCCCAACTGGCTTCAGTTCGGGGAAGTTTTCGCCACTTCACCAAGTGCTCTGTCTGCTCAGCTCCATTGGGTAGCTTTATCTTGCGGTCCGTCAGAATGGTTTCAACTCGCTTCTCGTAGGAGGCTGTGGTGGGGGGTAGCTTTATTACTATTTATTAATAGTAATAAATATCAAATCATATAAATTCTATATTAACTATTTTCTTATTTTATATTTTACTCTACTGTTTAAATATCAAATACTCCATGCATATCTGGTTTATGATAAGAAATTTGAATATGAAGTTGAATTAACTAACATTGGCGGTGGTACCGCCCAGCCCAAGCAATGGTACTGCCCAGCACAGGCGGTGGTACTACCCGTCCTCAGGAGACTCGAGATGAGATGTTTTTTGGCTCTAAGTTTGAATCAACTTGAGGCCTATAAATACCCCTCTCATCCCTGGTTAAGGAACACAAGTATTGAGAGTAAAAAAAGGAAAGAAACGCTACTATAATCTTGTGTGAACTCCTCTCAAAGTTCTAAGTGTTAGAGTAGTTTGAGAGAGGAGTAAGTGGGGGTGTAAGGGTTATCTTCTAAACCCGGTAAAAGGAGAATCGAGCTGTAAAAGGTGGTTGGTCTTCGCTTATTGAAGGAAGACCAATAGTGGATGCCGGTGGCCTCGATGGAAGAGGAATCGGCAGAGTGGATGTAGGTCACGACGACCGAACCACTATAAAATCTAGTTTGCATTTACTTTTTATAATTTATATTAATTGCAAACTGCCTTCAATATGCTCTTACTTCACTTTCAAAGTTAAGCATTTCCTAGTCGGTTTTTATCGTACGAAAGAGATTTTCAGAACTGATGTATTTTACCGCTAACTAATTTACCCTCCCTCTTAGTGCCGACTCGTTCCTAACAAATTTTGACAACCTCTTTGGCATTCTGTATGTTCGTCTTTAATAGTAGATCTTGAATGCACTTCCTTTGAGATAGAAAGAGTTCTAAAGATGTGTATGTTTCTTCTAGTCTTAGAAAGAAGTTTAAGGGTCTTAGATCTTTAATGAAGAATTGATCTACTAATTGCTTGAGAAATTCTTTGATCTCCATAGGATTATTTCTTATAACAATAATGTCATCCACGTACATTAGTAGATATATTATACTTCTATTTTGTTATTATAGAAATAAGGAGGTGTTAGACTTAGAATTGATGAAGCCAGTTAATGTAAAAAACGAGCCAAGTTTGGTATACCAGGCTCTTAGAGCTTGACGAAGTCCATAAATAGCATTTTGTAGTTTACAAACATGTCTTAGATATTAAGGATGGATGAAGCCAGAAGATTATTGCATAAAAACATTTTCCATTAGGGCTCCTTATAAGAAAGCATTGTTAATATCCAATTGTCGTATGTGCCAGCCTTTTGTGATAGCTAAAAGTCAGATTATTGATGGTTTAACAACTAGACTGAATATATTTGTAAAGTTAACACCTGATCATTGATGAAACCCTTTGGCCACTAGACATGCTTTATATCTGGTAACGGATCCATTTGAGTTCTACTTAATTCAAAAAGGGGGGGGGGGGGGGGGGGGGGGGGGGGTGGGGTGGGGTGGTGGGTGGGTAATTAATACTTTTCGAAATAAAGTTTCGATTTGAAAGTTCAATCGAAAAATACGTATCGAAAATGCATTTAACTTAGAATGTGAGTAAGGGTAGTGAGCAACTAAATCAGTTAGTAATAGCAAGGAAAAGCATAAATAGAAATGCAAACCAGATTTATAGTGGTTTGGTCGTCCCGACCTATGTTCACTCCCGATTCCTCTTCCCTCGAGGCCATTGACTTTCATTACCGATCTTCTTTTCAATGGGCGAAAATCAACTATCCTTATTATAACTTTTTCTCCTTTTTAGAGGTTTAGGAGAGAACCTTCATATATCTCTTTTACAAGAAAATCTTACACCTACCTTAGAATGACTTCTAAACTCAAAGAGGAAAATACTAAATACTTTTCAAGATAGTTTACACACTTAAAATTATATGTTTTCATGCTTTTTCCAAGTAAGCATGAGTGGGATATTTATAGACCCCAAATGACTTTAAAAGTGGAACCAAAAATTCAAATCTCTAGGGTTTGGGGGTACTGGCGATACTATCGCTTGCGTTGGGAGGTACTACTATCGTAAAGAGCTTGATCTCTAGCGGTACCATCGCTTGCCTAGGCAGTACTACCGCTTGATAGTTTGGGAACTCGGGCTTTAGTGGTACCACTGCTTGAAAGCTTCGAAACCTGAGCTCTGGCGGTACCACCGCCCAACCTAACTCTTGGTTACTGAATTATCCTTTCAACAAGCTCAATTCAGCCTTGGTTCAAGCCCAATGGGCTCTTAATCCAGTTGGCATGGTTACGTCTCAAAACCAATTCAATTAGACTCTAAATGACTTCAATCTAGACTTAACAATTATAATCATGAAGTCTATATTATCCGACATATCATTTGTTCATCCGACACTTCATCGGAACTTTTGGCGCATCGTCCTTTCCTTCGGTGTATTGTCTGATCCATCGACAAATTGACCTCTCACAACATCCGATCTTCTTAGCGCAATACTTGATTCTTTCGGTCTGGTACCCGAACTCTAACATGATGCTCTCTGGTCCAACGTCTGATTCTCCTACTTCAATGATTTGTCTTTCCATGATCAAAGTTTCTCTTGTGTCACTTATCTCAAATGCTTATTAGTTCATAAACTCAACAATTGTTTCATTATCAAAATCCAGGATTCAACAATTATAGAATATGGCATCACAATCTTCACATATGGCTTTGTGCCAATGTAAAGATTTTTGGGCTTGAGTGATGGTTATGGGTTCAATGGGCTCAAGCGGAGAGTTCATGATAGTATGAAGGTCAAGGATTTAATGAGGTTTGAAAATACCACTTTTGAAGTGTGTTGTCATGTGATCTCCAAGCGCAATGAGATTATTGTTAGGATCATAAAGGCATTAAGAGAAGGTGGGGGTGGTGAATTAGTGTTTTTGAAAAAAAAAATCGATTTGAAAAATTTCGATCGAAAAATATATATCGAAAATGCGTTTAACTTAGAATGTGAGTAGAGGCAGTGAGCAACTAAATCAATTAGTAATAACAAGAAAAAAATAAAGAGAAATGCAAACCAAATTTATAGTGGTTCGATCATCTCAACCTACGTCTACTCCCGATTCCTCTTCCCTCAAGGCCATCGGCTTTCACTAACGATCTTCTTTTCAATGGACAAAGATCAACTATTCTTGTTATAACTCTTTTTTCCTTTTCATAGGCTTAGGAGAAAACCTTCACACCTCTCTTTTACAAAAAAAATCCTCACACCTTCCTCAGAATGACCTCTAAACTCAAGGAGGAAGAGACTCAATACTTTTTAAGAGAGTTTACACACTTTAAATAATAAGATTTCATGTTTTTTCCGAACAAGCATGAGTGGCATATTTATAGACCCTAAATGACTTAAAAAATAGGGCAAAAAATTTAAATCCTCAGGTTTTCGGGGTATAGGCGGTACTATCGCCTGCACCGGGCGATACTACTGCCTACACCGAGTGGTACTATTGCTTGCACTAGGCGATACTATCACCGTATAGAGCCTAGGAACCTGGGCTATGGTAGTACCACCACTTGCCTAGGTGGTACTACCATTGAGATTCCCAAAAAAGCATAGTCTGTGCTTTCCAACTCTTAGGTAGTACCATCACCCGGCCCAACCCCAGGTTATTGAATTGGCCTTCCAATAGGCCCAATTCGACCCTAGTTTAGGTCTAATAGACTCATAATCTAGTTGGTATAGTTACTTCCCAAAACCAACTCAATTAGACTTTAAACGACTTCGATCAAGACATAACAATTCTAATTACAATGATGAAGCCTTCAGCACGTTGTCTGACATGTCATATGTTCATCCGACACTTTGTTTGAACCGTCGACGCATTGTCTTTTCCTTCGGCGTATTGTATGATCTATCAGTATGTTGACCTCCCGTAGCATTCGATCTTCTTGGCGTAATATCTAATCCTTCTTGCCTGATGCCCGAACTCATGGCATAAAATCCATCCTTTGGCATGTCGACCAATCCTCCGGCCTAACGTTCAATATCCGACATAATGCTTTTCGGCCCAACATTTATTTCTCCTACTTCAATAATTTGCCTTTCTATGGTTCAAGTCCATGATCGAAGTTTCTTTTGCATCACTTATTTCAAACGCTTATTAGTCCATAAACTCATCAATTGATTTCATTATCAAAATCCGGGATTCAACAATCTCCCCCTTTTTGACGATGATAATTAATTGATGACATAATTTTAACTAAACTCTTCCTATCTATATGTTATTTTGAAATAAACTTGAATTTAAAAAATAATAACCTTTCAGTGCTACTATTTGAATTCAAGTCAAAATAACTTTTAACAAAAATCATAATGACTTTCATTGCAAAGGTCATATGTATAATTTTAGTTTTCATTGTAAAGATTAAAACTTCATATGCATAACTAAAATATCATTGCATACATCATATGCATAATTCCAAATCATCATAATACCAAAGTAATCATTGCATACATCATAATTCCAAATCATCATAAGTTAACACATCATAATTTTTCAACATCATCAAAGAATACAATCGACTTCTCCCCCTTTGTCATCAACAAAACAAAGAGAAATGTGTAAGTTACTACTCCTCTCCCTCCTTTTGTTATCATAAAAAAGAAGAGAAAGATATCATGGATTCATGGTGCTATTTTTCTTCATTTATATCAATATGTCAATTGTAAAACTATTTTGATATCACATAAGGATATTAATATAAAAAATAAGTTCAAGTCATGAGAAATCAATTTGATGATGGGGTATACAAGTCATAAACAGTGAGAAATCAAGATAATGATATATTTGAATGAATCTTCTTTTAAAAAAAAATCATATGAGAAGAATTCATGCATTTGAAGGATTCAACATGCCTAATTCTCTTATAATAAAATCAAATTATTCCTCATTCAATGGTTTAGTAAAAATATCTGCTGATAAAATGAAATCTAAAGATATATCATGATGACTAACATGATCCCTAATAAAATGATATCTAATATCAGTGTGTTTAGTCTTAGAGTATTAAATAGGGTTCTTTGTTAGCATTATCACATTTTATAGGGATATAATCACATTTTATAATATTAACACATTTTATAGGGATATTTTTTAGGTAAAGTCTATAATCTTCTAAGGTATTCTTTATCTAAATTACTTGTGCATAGCATGCACTTGCCGCTATATATTCAACCTCGGCTGTAGATAATGCAACATAATTTTATTTCTTGAAAGACCAAGAAATAAGTGTATGTATGACCTAGAAACTGACATGTTTCAGAGGTACTTTTTCTATATATTCTGCATCCTACAAAGTCAACATCAATAATTAAATCAAAAATTTCAGATTTTAGATATCAAAATCCTAGATTTGAAGTTCCTTTTAAGTATCTAAATTTTTTTTAACTACTTTATAATGAGATTGTTTAGGATTAGATTGAAATCTTGCATAAAACCCAACACTAAACGTTATATCAGGTCTAGTTGTAGTAAGATATAGTAAGCTATCTATCAAACATCTATAAGTCTTTTGATTAAAGCATTCTCCTTCATTGTTCATATCTAATTTGGTAGAAATGCTCATCGGCATGATAATGGCCTTAGCACTATCCAAGTGAAATCATTTTAATAGATCCAAAGTATACTTGGTTTGATTAATAAAAGTTCCATTGTGTAATTTGCAATCCTAAGAAAAATTTTAATTTATCCATTAAACTCATTTCAAATTCTTGGCTTATACTTTTGGTAAATGATTCACATAAAGATTTATTTGTAGAACCAAAAATAATATCATCAACATAAATTTGAATAATAAAAAATTATTTTAAAAATATTTAATAAATAATATCATATCGACCTTGCTTTTCAAAAAATTATTTTGAATAAGAAAAGAATTAAGCCTCTCATACCAAGCCCTAGGGGCTTGCTTTAACCCATAATGAGCCTTAGATAATTTATAAATATGGTTTGAAAAAAGAACATTTTCAAATCTAGGTGGTTGCTTAACATAAACTTCTTTGGAAATAACACTATTAAGAAAAGCACTTTTAACATCCATTTAAAATAATTTAAAAATTTTAAAATATGCATAGACAAAGAGTATCCTTATGGCTTCAAGTCTTGCTATAGGAGTGAAGGTTTCTTCATAGTCTATACCTTCTTCTTAGTTGAAACCTTTGACCACTGATTTAGCCTTATTTTGAACCACGATACCTTGCTCATCTTGCTTATTCCTAAAGACCCATTTAGTTCCAATCACAAGATGATCACTAAGTCAGGAATATGCATCCAAATTTTATTTCTTTCAAATTGATTTAATTCTTCATGTATTGTAAAAACCCATAAGTCATTTTTGAGAGTATCGTCAATGCATTTAGGTTCAATTTGAGATAAAAAAGTAACATTTGCATAAAAAATTTTAAATGAAGAATGAGTTTGAACACCTTTTGAAGTATATCTAATGATTAGCTCCTAAGGATATGCATCTACATACTTCTATTCCTTGGATAAGGATTCTTTGGAAGTAGATGTATCTAAGTTGCTTTGGAGAGAAGAATTCTCATTAAAATTCAAAATCATTATTAAAATCATTTTTCTTAAATTCGGAAGACTCATTAAAAATAATATGGATAGATTACTCAATAACTAAAGTTCTCTTATTGAAAATTTGATAAGTTTTAGAAACATAGGAATATCTAAGAAAGATGCCTTCATCGGATTTTACATTAAATTTTCCTAAGACATCATTTTTATTTAAAATAAAATATTTACAACTAAAAACTTTAAAATATGAAATATTGGGTCTTTTATTGTTTTACAATTCATAAGGAGTTTTAGATAATAGTGGTCTTATGAGAACCCCATTCATAACATAGTATGCCATGTTAATGATTTCGACCCAAAAATATTTGGGTAGGCTATGTTTATTAAATATAGTTCTTGCCTTTTTTTGAAAACTTCTATTTTTTTCTCTCAACAACTCCATTTTGTTATGAATTTCTTTGAGTAGAGAAATTGTGGTCATACCCATTTGAATCACAAAATTCTTGAAAATCATGATTTTTAAATTCACCAACATAATCACTACGAATAAAATAAATCATAAAACCTTTTTTATTTTGAACTTATTTGTAAAACTTTGTAAAACATTTAAAACAATTATTTTTATGTGCTAAGAAGTATGTCCAAGTATATCTACTATAATCATTAACAATCACAAAAGCATATTTATTACCTCCTAGACTTGTGATATCAATTAGTCCAAATAAATATATATGAATTAATTGTAATGGTTTAGAGGTACTCATTTGATTTTCAGGTTTAAAGATATTCAAATGAAATTTTAATCATGAATTTTGAAAAAGATATTCTCTTTAGTAAATCACAAAATGAAACGTAGGAGAAAAAGATTTCAATTCATGCATAAGACATCTTATGATTCATATACAAAATCTCCTCTTTAGTAAAATACCAAGAAAAATCGTAGGAGTACAAAGAAGATATCTTGATTAAAAAAAATCTCAAATAATTCTAAGAAATCAAGATAAAGCTTATTCAAATTTAAATCATCAAATTAAAATCATTTTCAAGAGAGTCAAAAAAAGATAGGTTCATTAGTCTCTCCTTTTTTAAAAGTCGATAAAGTAGAGAAATTTTTTCAAGGAGAAAACTTTTTTCTTTATAGTGTTTCAATTCATAAGTGATTGATTTCATATAAGTATGCTCAAGTTTTTTTTGTGAAAACCATACATCATAGTTTAAAATCGAGAGAGCAAATCTCATAGAAATCATCAAGATCAATAACCCATAAATTACCCAAAAATCATCATTGCTTTAAATCATCATGTATAATTAAATATAAAATCATCAAGCATGATACTTACATTATTCCATATAAGCATGCCTTTGTTATTTATGCCAAATCAAAGCATATATAATTTTTAAAACAAAAAAACCACTTTCATTATGGTAAAAATCGATAATCAATAATTCGCAAGAATTATCATGCATAATTTCGAAAGATAAATTCATTAAGCATGATTTCAAATCATCATTATATTATTTCATCAATAAAACATCAAGCATGATTTCATAATGCATTTTTAATCAAAATCATTTTGTTTGTTTATCATAAAACATGTAATTTTCAAGAATTTTTTTTTTCTAAACTAAATTAAAAATAACTCATGTAAAGCATCATGTAATTTCGAAATAAACTAAGGGGATTTTGATTACCTCGTCATCGAAAGCCGTTAAGGCATAGTTTGCCTCCTCGCCTTTGTTGGTTTCTCATCTTCGGATGTGCTCGATTCGTCTTTTGGCAACTTTTTTTTGCATTCATAGCTAGTGGTTCCGCTCTATTTAAGTTGATTTTTGTTCTTTAATCGTTGTTTCATGAACTTTTTAAATTTCATGAGGAGTTCAAGTTCACCATCACTTGAGCTTATGCTCGAGTGGTCTTCGATTGTTCTAAGTCTGAAATCCTTCCTATTCTTTGGAAGGTTATTCTCAAGTTTATTTTGTTCATTGTGAGCCATTTCATATGTCATCAATGAACCAAAAAGTTCTTTAAGTGAAAAATTATTAAAATCTTTTGCCTCTTGTACTATGGTTACTTTTGGATCCCAAATCCTATTAAGAGAACATAAAATTTTGTTTACAAGTTCAAAATCTGAGAAACTTCTACCAAGTGCTTTTAAACCATTGACGATATAAACGGGCGTACATGTCTCCAATGGTTTCGTTTGGTTTCATATGAAACAGTTCAAAATCGTGCATTAAAAGATTGACTTTAGAATCTTTTACTCTACTCGTGCCTTCGTGTGTGATTTCGAGAGTGTACTATATATTGAAAGCCGTTTCGCAAGTAGAAACCTAATTGAACTCAGTTTTATCCAAAGCGCAAAATAGAGCGTTTATAGCTCTAGCATTTAAGGAAATGTCTTCTTCTCCAAATCATTCCAATAGTTCATTGGAAGAGAAGACCTTTGAAAACCACTTTTGACAATATTTCATAAATTTAAATCTAACGAAAGCAAGAAAACTCTCATTCGAGTTTTCCAATATGTGTAGTCCGTCCTATTGAATATGGGAGGACGAATGAGAGAGTGACCCTCTTGAAAGCCGAAAAGAGCCATTTCTCTTTGGGTGTTAAACTAAATGAGAAAAATGAGGCTCTGATACTAACTATTAGGAATGAGTCGACACTAAGAGGGGGGTTGAATTAGTGTAGTGATAAAATGACATCGTTTTAAAACTTCGTTGCGATTAAATTCGTTTCCGATGAAAAACCATTTCGTAAAGGTATTAACTTTGAAAGCGTATGAGCATAGTGGATGTAAAGCAAGTAAAGTGGTTTGCAGTTAAAGTAAATTGCTAAAGAGAAACTCAAACCAGATTTTTATAGTGGTTCGATCGTCGTGACCTATATCCACTTCGTCGATTCTTCTTCCATCGAGGCCACCAGCATCCACTATCGGTCTTCTTTCAATAGGCGAAGACCAACCACCTTTTATAGCTTGATTCTCCATTTACAAGGTTTAAGAGATAACCCTTATACCCCCACTTACTCCTCTCTCAAACTATTCTAACACTTAGAACTTTAAGAGGAGTTCACACACAATTGCAACAGCGTTTTCTTTCTTTTTCACTCTCAATACTTGTGTTCTTTTATCAGGGATGA
>CM017197.1:39882555-39892555 GCA_004837865.1 Musa balbisiana
ATGTTTATGATTTGATTTGTATTTTAGTGATACAGGATGCTTCAATCAAGTTAAGGCAATTAAAGCAGGAAGAATCATGTTGGGCCGATGGAACATGTCAGAAGATTGGACGTTAAGTCGGAGGATCGATCGATGTATCAACAGAAGGCTTTGGGCTATGAGTTCGGGCATCGGGCCAAGAAGAGCAGATATTGCACTAAGGATATCGAAGTTGCAGAGTCAACTGACCGATTGGGCAATAGGCCACAAGAGAGGACGATGGGCCGAAGAATCGGACGAAGCGTCGATAGACCAATGACATGCCGAACAACATGATTCATGCTTAGTATTAATTGTCTAGATCAAAGTATGTTTTTACATGTGCAGGATTAAATACGATAGCAAGGCATAAAGCAAAATGAAGTCCCAGATTCAAGAACGTGATTTCGTTGGGAGTTCGAGAGTTCATCGGAAGTCCGGACGTTCGTCGGAAGTTTTGTCAGAACCAACCGAGAAGTCCTGGAGCTTGCCAAAGAAGCTCATCGGAACTCGCCAAGAAGATCATTGTGAAGTCCAAGAGCTTGTCGGGAGTCCGCTGGAACATTGCCAAGAGATCATCGGAAGTTCACCGAAAGATCGCCGAAAGCTCGCTGGAAGAAAACTTGACTTACAGACTCTGTTTAGCTTAGTAAATGTCTTAAAATTCATAGTTAGCACTTAATTGAGATTAGAATTGGGCCAACCCAATTAGGGGATAGTTGGGCCCAAGTTTGGGCTGGTTGGGCTAAGAGAAATGCCCAAACAGTGACCAAACAGGTGAAACCGTCGTGGCACAGTCTCTGAGATTGTGTCAGGCGATGGTACCACTAGTCTGGGTGGTGGTACCACCCAGCATAGTCTTCTAGGCAGTGGTACTGTTAGACTGGGCAGTGGTACCACCCAGCATAGTCTTCTAGGCAGTGGTACTGCTAGACTGGGTAGTGGTACCTCCCAGCATAGTCTTCTAGGTAGTGGTACTGCTAGACTGGGCAGTGGTACCGCCCAGTGTCAGACTGCTGGCGGTGGTACCACCCGTACCCTGAAATTTCGGGGTTTTGAATTTTGGGCTCCAAATTTGAATCTATTTGGGGCCTATAAATACCCCAGCTATTCCTGCATGGATTAGCAAGAAATATTGAGCAAAACCCTGTGATTTTAAAGTTCTAAACCTTAGAAAGTTGAGTTCCCTCCTCCCAAAGCTTAGAGAGAGTTCTAAGGGAGGTGTGAGAGGGATACCTTGTAAAAGAGGGTTATAAAAGGTTGTCTCCTAAACCCGTGAAAAGGAGAAGAGGGGTGTAAAATGGTAGTTGGTCTTCGCCCATTGAATGAAGACCAATAGTGGATGCCGGTGGCCTCGACGGAAGAGGAATCAGTGAAGTGGATGTAGGTCACGACGACCGAACCACTATAAAAATCTGGTTTGCATTTCTCTTATGCAATTTACTTTACTATAAACTACTTTACTTGCTTTACATCCACTACACTCTTCCATATGCTTTTAAAGTTAATATCTTTACGAAGTAATTTTTCGTCGGAAATGGATTTAATGGCGACGAAGTTTTGAACCGACGTAATTTTTATCGCTGCACTAATTCACCCCCCTCTTAGTGTCGACTCTTTTCCTAACAATTGATATCAGAGCCTCATTTTCTCATTTGGTTTAACATCTAACGAAAAATGGCTCTTTTCGGCTTTCAAGAGGGTCACTCTCTCATTTGTCCTTCCTTTTTCAATGGGACAGACTACACTTATTGGAAAACTCGAATGAGAGTTTTCTTATTTTCGTTAAATCTCGATTTATGGCACATAGTCAAATTTGGTTTTCAAATGTCTTCTTTTCCAATGAACCATTAGAATGATTTGGAGAAGAAGATGTTTTCTTTAAATGCTAAAGGTATGAATGCTCTATTTTGCGCCTTAGACAAAACTAAGTTTAATCGGGTTTCTACTTGCAAAATGGCTTTCGATATTTGGTGCACTCTTGAAATCACACATGAAGGGACTAGCAAAGTTAAAGATTCGAAAATTAACTTTTTAATGCATGATTTTAAACTTTTTTGAATGAAACCAAATGAAACCGTTATTGATATGTACACTCGTTTTATGGATGTCGTCAATGGTTTAAAAGCTCTTCATAAAACTTTTTCGAATTTTGAACTTATTAGTAAGGTTTTATGCTCACTTTCTAAAACATGGGATTCGAAAATAACGACTATACAAGAATCAAAAAATTTGAATACTTTTTTGATCGAAGAACTTATCGGGTCTCTAATGACCTATGAAATGACGTGCAATACACATAAAGAACTTGAGAACCACATTCCAAAGAACAAGAAGGATTTTAAACTAAGAACAATCGAAGACCACTCGAGCATAAGCTTAAGTGATGGTGAACTTGAACTACTCATGAAATTTAAAAAGTTCATGAAATGAAAATTAAAGAACAAAAAGAATGGAACTACTTGCTTTGAACGCAAGAAGAAGGAAGCAATCTTGGACAAATCAAGCTCCTCCGAAGACAATAAGAAAATCAACAAAGGCGAGGTGACAAACTACTCCTTAACGGCTTTCGACGACAAGGTAATCAAAATCCCCTTTGTTTATTTCGAAATTACATGATGCTTTTCATGATGTATTTTTTTTGCTTAGAAAATTATATATAAATATTTTTTAGATAATTACATGTTTAATAATGTTTAATGAAAATGCAAAAAAAAAATTAGGATCATACTTATCATTCTAGTAATTTTGAAAATAATCATGAAAATTACATGTTTATGATAAATAAAATGATTTTGATTAAAAATGCCTTATAAAATCATGTTTGATAATATCATGCCTAATAAATTTATTTTTTAAAATTATGCATGACGATTCTTATGATTTATGTATTATCGATTTTTATGGTAATGAAAGTGACTTTTTCAGTTTTGAAAATGATGCATGTTTTGATTTGGCATAAACGAAAAAGACATGCTTATATTAAATAATATAAGTATGATGATTTTATATTTAAATTATGCATGATGATTTGAAGTAATAATGATTTTTGGGTAATTCATGGTTTATTGATCTTGATGATTTTCATGATGATATTTGCTCTTTCGATTTTAAACTATGACGTATGGTTTTGATATAAGAATAAAAATTTGGGCATGCTAATATAAAGTCAATCATATAAATTAAAACTAAAGAAGTTTTAGATATCTATAAGAATCATTCAAAATTATGTTCAATGAAACCATGCTTGATGTTGTAATGAAAATATTAAAATTTTTGGTACCATGCTCGGTGATTTTATACTATGCATGAGATTTAAAAATGATGCATGATGATTTTTGTGATTTATGCCTTATTGATCTTTGTCGTAATAAATCTTGCACTTTCGGTTTTAAATAGAATACATGTTTTTATTTGCATAAATGAAATAAAATCATATGAATTGAAACAACTAAAAAAAGAAAAATATTTTTTCTTAAAAATTTCTTTTTCTCTATCTTATCAATTTTTCACTAAGAGATTGATAAAGTTGTTTATGTCATTTTGAATCTCTTGAAAGAAATGTTGAGATTTTGATAATTTTGACGATTTGAATTTGAATGAGCTTTATCAAAATCATGATCTTGGTTTATTGGAATTACTTAAGATTTTTTTTAATTAATATCTCTTTTTTGTACTCCTACTATCTTTTCTTGGTATTTTACTTAAAGAAGAGATTTACTATATGAATCATATCTTTTGGTATTTAAGTAGTCTTATATTTCATGACATGATTTCTTTGTATTTGTGGCTTGTATGCCTTAAAATGAATGAAAAATTTTCAACCAAATCATGAACTTTCTTTTTGATCTCTCTACTTGAGCTATCTTTTATGAGAATCAAAATATTCTCTATCTTCAATGATTTGAAAATGGTTTGAAATTATGCATGTTATATGTTAAACATTTGAAACCATGTTTTGGTATCATGCATATCTAAGAAATGTTGATTTGATAAATTGAATGAGTTAAAAATGAATGATGATTTTTCTCTTGAATATAACTTGTGATATTTTTTTTATATATGAATCATCATTTTGATTTCTCGACATTCGATATATAAGACTTTTCTATAAATCAAGATTATTAACTATGATTCTTTCTATTCGCTATTTGAGGAATCATAATATGTCTCTTGATATTCACAATTTATCTTCATTATTTGTGTATCTCATCACCAAAATTCTCTTAATCTTTTCATGTGATGATATGAAATCATGCAATACTCATGATATTGTGTTGATTTGACAAATTGAATGAGTTGAAAATAATGATTAATGTTTTGAAAATAAATGATTGTATTATGTTTGATGATTTTACATGTTGAAATTATGCATGATTAGTTGAAGTGATAATTTAAAAATATTTATTCAAATGCATGAATTGACAATCTTTTTGTCCAAATGAATTATGATTTTTCAGAATTATAATTTTTATGATTCATAATGAATTGAGAGATATTATACATGAATCAAGATCATTTATGTGTTCTCTCATGACATCTTCTAAGGTTTATGACTTAAATTTTATTATGTAAAATTCTTTGAATTTATGAAGTATATCTCATCACCAAGTTCTTTTTGATATTCTTCATGTGATGATATGAATATATGTAATACTCATAATATTATTTTGATATATGCAAATGAGAAGTTATGATCATGCTTGGTAGGATATAAATGAATTTGACAAATTGATACCATCATGATGTGAAGTATTTATGATTTAGTATGCAATACTTCAACTTATGAAAATGATGCATGCAATGATGAAACATTCATGCTGAAAATTTGTTTTGATATTCATGACTTGATTGTGTATCTTTGTTATTTATCCTTGTCATGATTTAAAAATTATTGTAAAGGGAAAACAAACAAGATTGATACCTTACCCTTGTCATAAATTATCATATTAAAAATTATATTCTTCCCTTCTTTTTGATAATAACAAAGGGGGAGAAAAATTTGCTAGCTTGCACAATACAAGAAGGAAGCAAAGATTGCTAACTTTCATATTTCAAGAAGCAAAAGTTGCCTTCTTGAACATCTCAAATATTGCTAGCTTATATTTTGTTTTAAATGATATAAATTTGCTAGCTTACAAATTGCAAGGAAAAGAACTTGATATCTTGAACATTACAAAAATTTGCTATCTTGCATAATGTAAAATTTGCTAGAATTGCTAGCTTATAATTTAAAGAGAAATAAAGAGTTGTTATCTCAAAAGAAGCAAAAAGTGCTATTTTGCCTATCTCAAGAAAAGCAAACTTGCTAAACTTGCACATCTTTAATTATTGCTAGCTTTCATAATGATAAAACTAAAAATTATGTTTATTATACAATGAGTTGAACTTGTTTGCCTAAAACACTTGATGATTGAACTTCTTCTTTTTGTTAATGACAAAGGGGGAGAAGTATGATGATGTTATGCATAAGTTTATGATAACATGTTGCTTGGATTTTTGAATCTAAGAGTTCTATCAAATATGTCATATTGATAGGAGGAGTTTATTTAAACTCCGGGAGTTAAGGTTAACTCCGTCATCAATTAGTTGTCATCATCAAAAAGGGGGAGATTGTTGAATCTCATATTTTGATGATAAAACCAATTGATAAGTGTTTATGATTTGATTTACATTTTGAGTGATGCAGGATGCTTCGATTAGGTTGAGATAATTAAAGTAGGAAGAATCATGTTGGACCGATGGAACATGTCAGAAGATTGGACATCGAGTCGGAGGATCGGTCGTCGTATCGAAAGGAGGCTTCGAGCCATAAGTTCGGGTATTGGGCCAAGAAGAACCGATATTGTGCCAAGGATATCAGAGTTGCAGGGTCAATTGGCCAATTGGGCAATAGGCCGCAAGAGAGGATGATGCGCCGAAGAATCGGACAAAGCGTCGATAGACCAATGACATGCCAAACAACATGATTCATGCTTAGTATTAATTATCTAGATCGAAGTGTGCTTTTACATGTGCAAGATTAACTACGATAGCAAGACATAAAGCAAAATGAAGTCCCAGAGTCAAGAACGCGATTTCGTTGGGAGTTTGAGAGTTCGTCGGAAGTTCGGACGTTCATCGGAAGTTCTGCCAGAACCAATCGAGAAGTCCTAGAGCTTGCTAAAGAAGCTCGTCAGAACTCGCCAAGAAGATCATCGTGAAGTCCAAGAGCTTGATGGGAGTCCGTTGGAACATTGCTAAGAGATCATCGCAAGTTTGACGAAAGATCACCAGAAGAAAACTTGACTTACAGACTCTGTTTAGCTTAGTAAATATCTTAAAATTCATAGTTAGCACATAATTGAGATTAGAATTGGGCCAACCTAATTAGGGGACAATTGGGCCCAAGTTTAAGCTGGGTAGGCCAAGAGAAACGCCCAAATAGTGACCAACCAAACAAGTGAAACCATCATGGCATAGTCTCCGAGACTATATCAGGTGGTGGTACTGCCCAGCACAGTCTTCTAGGCAGTGGTACCGCCCAATGTCAGGCTGCAGGCAGTGGTACCGCCCATACCTTGAAATTTTGGGGGTTTGAATTTTGGGCTCCAAATTTGAATATATTTGGGGCCTATAAATACCCCAGCTATTCCTGCATAGATTAATAAGAAATATTAAGCAAAACCCTATGATTTTAAAGTTGTAAACCTTAGAAAGTTGAGTTCCCTCCTCCCAAAGCTTAGAGAGAGTTCTAAGGGAGGTGTGAGAGGGATACCTTATAAAAGAGGGTTATAAAAGGTTGTCTCCTAACCTTGTGAAAATGAGAAGAGAGGTGTAAAAGGGTGGTTGGTTTTCGCCCATTGAAAGAAGACTGATAGTGGATGCCAATGGCCTCGAAGAAAGAGGAATCGGCGAAGTGGATGTGGGTCACGACGACCGAACCACTATAAAAATCTGGTTTGCATTTCTCTTATACAATTTACTTTATTGCAAACCACTTTACTTACTTTACATCCACTATACTCTTCCATACACTTTCAAAGTTAATACCTTTACGAAACAGTTTTTTATCGGAAATGGATTTAATCGCAACGAAGTTTTAAACCAACGTAATTTTTACCGCTGCACTAATTCACCCCCCCTCTTAGTGCCGACTCTTTTCCTAACAGTCATTCCCAATGACCATTTATACTAGATCTAAAACTTTCATACCTATAAGTCTAGTGTCAAAGAACGGAGTACTCAAACAAGGCATCCTTAGTGTTTCAAGTCTAATGACTAAATACACAATTGGGACTATAGAATTACTGTATGATTATGAGATATCATTAACTATCCAATATTCCGTAAATAGATCATTTAATGAATTCATTCTCCAATGAGCACCTGCATTATATCTCTAGTGTCCCCACACAAGCAACTATGAGACCAACTGCCTCCATCATATGGAGAGGTATATAGTACACCGATCTATCCAGTTATTTCGATATACCTTTCGAATAACGTATGACCTGGAATATTTGAGATTTGTGTTTAAAGGCAAATTGGTCTCATTATCATGATCACATCATAATCCAATTCTCATTGCATATATCAAAGGAATCATTATATATATATATATATATATATATATATATATATATTCATCCAATATAAAGTGAGAAAATGTTATAATAAATATTAACCAAAAGAGATTGTACAGCATATCACACGTGTCATAACTCACGTGATTGGTTAGCAAGATATATGTAACTAGCAATCTGAACTTTTAGTACGAAATCCATTCTTTGGCTTGTTAACCAATCCTCCGGCTCTCCTACTTGAGATTTGGTCATTTGATAGTCCAAGTTTGTGATCAAAGTATTTCATATGTCATTTATTTCAAAAGTATTTTAATTCATCAAATTTATTAATTGATTTTATCATCAAGAATTTTAACATCACGAACTAGGTTATCGATTTGTTTTGGATCTTAGGCTCTGAGGGGATTTTGGACTAGAAATATACTAAGGGGAATGTGCCTCCCGTGATGTGTTGCCAGAAAGGATTAGAACTTGAGCCAAGATAGGTGGTGGAGTTAAGAGCTAGGAAATAGAGTAAATAAAGCATTTGGAAGGTGGGAGGCATGAGTAAGACCTATGCTCCTTGTTGATTAAGTACTAATAATATCCAGACGGGAGGTTAGGGATAGGGATATTTGACATAGTTGGACTCGCATTATTTGGACTTCGATCCTCCTAGTTTAACAGTTTCTTGAAACATCTCGAATTCTTCTTCTAGTGTCAATCTATTAGGTCAGATATTGATTAGGCATTGATCATCTAGTATAGAGGGATTGATCGCTGACATTGACATGTCGAACACTTCGCGTTAAGATATCGTTTAAATTATTTTACCCCTAACATATCGTATAAGTATTAAGTTACCAAATTGTAGATAATATATGTCATCCTGCACTTTTTAATAGTTTGTAACTCACGATTATTCTTTGGTTCTCTTTTGATTTTTCTCTTACACAAGGATGAGGGGAAGAATATTGTAACATTTGTCAGTTTTGTATCTTAGACATTGACGAGGGGAAGAAAGTTCAACGCTAATCCGATGATGACATATGGATACCTTGAGGGATCCCATTTCATCTTAGCTCGATAATTTATATATATATGAGGTAGTCAGTATTGTCAAATATTTTTCATAGGATTTTACGTTGAAAAAAAAAAGACATTCGTTTATAATACATAGAACTTAGAAATTACAAGCAGGATAGGTTCTAAGTTACAAGCATCTATCAGCATAGGTTTTGTTAGCGTCTAAGTTCTCCACGAGTTTGGAAACATAAATTTTAATCTAATTTGCTTTTTTTATTAGTGGGAAAAGGGACGCTTTACGTCGGTCCACTGCCCTTTCAATGCTAAGACGCAGTAATTTGAATGCGTAAACCTATGAATAAATCAACGCATAAACAATAAAAAGAAAGAAGACAAAGTTCGTTTTCTATCTTCCTAAATTTAGCTTCTTTTTTAAGGTGAGGTTTTGTCAACGTCATAACAGCCCCCTCGATATCTTAAGTCTCTACAATGACGGGTAGTGGTCAACAAAGTCAAAAGGCGTAACACATCTTTGATTCAGTACGAGAAACCGCAGCATCGATTTTAAGGAAGCAGTGAGCAACGTGAAATGTGTATTACAATATAAATTTTTGATGTATAAGCTGTAAGAAGTATATGAAATAGATTAAACAAAATAAAACAAAGAAAGAATGATCAATAAATTACACGGTCCGTGACGATGATTCCTTGGGCCGGTGCGAACCCGAACCGGAAAAGAGCCCTCCCAGTCGGTTCCCGACGTCGTCCGGCGAGAGCAGCACCGCCGATGCGTCCTCCAGCGCCGCCTCCCACCGGGTGTAGAACCCTCGATACGTCGGCAGTATCATCCCGCGCACAGTCGCCCTCACCTCCTCCCGCATCGTGGCGTCCGCCACCACCCACCCGGTTTGGGCTGCGCAAGCCTCCTCGAGCGCCGCGCTGAACGCCCGCATCCGCCCCCTTGCCTCCCCGGCCGAGACATCCCCGGTCGGAATCATCGCCGCCACCCGTCCCCAAGCCGCCCGCTCGTACCCCGCCGCGTGCTGCCTCGCCTTCGCAACCTGCCGCGCCGCCCACTCCTCCCCCAGCAGATCCCGCAGCCGGCAAGACCGCGCCTTGTTCACTATATACTGGAGGTTGTTCGCCAGGAAGAGGTACGACAGGCCCACGTCAGCGTACGCCGCGGCCTTCCCGTCTAGCTTGCAGAGCAGAGAGAGGATCAGCCACGCGAAGCGCGCGGCAATTGCCGAGCGGCGGCTCCCTTCGCTGGAGGAGGTGGTGGTTGGAGGTGCGGAAGAACCAGAGAAAGCAGGGATGGGGGTTGGGGTGTGGATGGGGAAGTCGGCGAAGATCTCCACGAGGGCGGACTGGTAGTCGGCGAGAAGCGATATATAGTTCATGGAGTAGCGGGT
>CM017197.1:39897555-40055055 GCA_004837865.1 Musa balbisiana
AAATTTCTTTCCTCTCTCAAATCTAGGTATTTCAAACATATTGCTTTAATTTTTTATTTGCTTTCTTTTTTATTCTCACTATTGGTGAACTTAGCCTTATCTTTCTTATTGTTGATTTCCTAAATCTTCTATCTCTTTCAATTATCATAAATCTATCAACCGTATCAGTATATATTTTAAGTTCTAAATTCACCTTAACTTTCTTTCAAACATTTTTACCTTTCTAAATTCAACATCAATCATATAAGTAGTGCTTTTTATCAATTTTTTCTAAGAATGCTCTAATTATACAACACAATCAATATATTATATATATTCTAGTATTCCTCAAATCATGCTTGATACTACCAATATCACATTCCCAAGATAACATCCTAGAGGTGTTATCTATCTTATAACGGAATATATTTTTTCAATTGTCTGTAATCCCGGCTCAAGATCTATATCATAGAATTTGAGGATACTAGATATATTCCATTTTCATTCATAATACACTATAAAACTTGTTCATTTTATAATAATTAGACCTAAAGCCAACTTAAAAATCATTAACAACCACTTATAAGCTAACAAGATTAATGAAATACTATATCATAAATCAAACATTTATCATAAGTTCACATCAACTTAAAGCCATCAGATTTAACATTCTAACTTTCAAAACTCTATAGGTTTTATAACATTTACAACAACATACACCAACTCATACATTTGGATAATATTTCAAGTAATGTGTTCTTTATAATAACATGTTGTTAAACCACCAAAAGTATATCACAAACTTATAATATTCCATTGTGCAACCCAAACTAACATGAGTATAAGTGACAAGTTAACCTGAAAATTTTATATAACAATAATATAAGCAATAAACCTCAACAAGTGACTATCATATTGATAACATAGGGATAACAAATCATATGATGGTGAATCTCAGATTTTGATGATGAAATTAATTGATGAGTTTATGATCTAATTTACATTTTGAGTGACGCAAGACTAGCTTCGATCACGGAGTGGCAATTAATTAAAGCAGAAGGATTGGACATTGGGCTGGATCGATCGACGTGCTAGTAGACGGACTTCGTGTCATGAGTTCTGTCACGTTGCCCCTCCCCCCCCTCCGAATTTTCACGTTCAGGAGGTGTGAACCAATCTTAAAATCAATAATATTAAAATTCAATAATAATCTAGGATCCAAACACACATTTGAGGCCACTAAGAAAACATTCAAGTCAAAATTTCTTCCATAATTTATAATTCATAAAACCTGTACAGTTTAAAATCATATGTCATATTACTTGATGAATCATAAAATCTGAAGCCAACTCACTAAGACAATAACCACCTCATAAATCCATAAGTATAGTATTCTATACAATCACAAAAACCAATATTTACCACATATTCATATTATTATACAAATTAACTTAACACTCCAAAATCATAAATATGAGAGGTTTTTTAAACTTTTACAAAACTCATAAGTTCATATTTACCATCAATATTCCATTAGACACCAAGTATGCTTGTATAACAAAAAACATATCATCCACTAAATATTTGCCCCAAAATCTTCAAGCTTCCACAGCCTCAACCCAATTTAAATATTTTAGCGAGCGATAAGCTATCCTAAAATATTTATATAGCAATAGAGTGAGCATATAGAGCTCAGCAAGCAACAACTAATATATCCATGACAAAAGAGGACAGTTTCAAACAAATAAGGCACCAAATATAAGGCAAGGACATAAGAGTTCATAGATACCTACTCATCGAAAATAGAATTATAATGTCATTTTATTCGAAGTATGTTTTGTTCATAACAACGAAATAAAGACTAATTGGAGCATAATAATGATGTGAGGAACATTACAGGGTATATCAATGGCATATGAAATGTTACGGGGCTTATCAATAGTATATGAAATATTTCATAGCATATCAATGACGAAAGGAGAATGTTTCAGAGCATATCAATGACATATGAGATATTTCAGAGTATATCAATGGCCTATGAAATGTTTCAAAACATATCAATGGCATATGAAACATTTTGAAGTATATAAATGGCGCATGAAATATTTCGAAACATATCATTGGCATATGAATTATTTCGGAGCATATCAATAACGTATGAAATATTTTGGAGCATATTAATGGTGAAAGGAGAATGTTTCGGAGTATATAATGACATATGAGATAATTAGAGTATATCAATGGCGTATGAAATGTTTTGGAACATATCAATGGTATATGAAACATTTCAAAGAATATCAATGGTGTCTGAAATGTTTCGAACATATCAATAGCATATAAAACATTTCGGAGCATATCAATGACGAAAGGAGAATGTTTCAGAGCATATCAATGTATAGGAGATATTTTGGCATATCAATGGCGTATAAAATGTTTTCGAAACATATCAATGGCAATATGAAATATTTTGGAGCATATCAATGGCGTATGAAATGTTTTGGAGCATATCAATGGGCATATGAATATTTCGAAGCTATCAATGACAGATAAAACATTTTGGAGCATATCATAGTGTATGAAATGTTTCAAAATATATCAATGACATATGGAAATATTTGGAGAATATCAATGACATATAAATGTTCGGAGCATACTAATGGCGTATAAAATGTTTCGGAATATATCAATGACATATGAAACATTTTGGAGCATATCAATAGTGTATGAAATGTTTCGGAACATATCAATGGCATATGAAATGTTTCGGAACATATCAATGGCATATGAAATATTTTGGAGCATATCAATAACGTATGAAATATTTTGGAGCATATCAATGGCTTATGAAATATTTCGAAGCATATCAATGGCAAATGAAACATTTTGAAGCATATCAATGGTATATGAAACATTTCGGAGCATATCAATGGCGTATGAAATGTTTCGAAACATATCAATGGCATATGAAATATTTTGGAGCATATCAATGGCATATGAAATATTTTGGAGCATATCAATGGCATATGAAATATTTCGAAACATATCAATAGCATATAAAACATTTCGGAGCATATCAATGGCATATGAAATATTTTGGAGCATATCAATGGCTTATGAAATGTTTCAAAATATATCAATGACATATGAAATATTTTGGAGAATATCAATGACATATAAAATGTTTCGGAGCATACTAATGGCGTATAAAATGTTTCGGAATATATCAATGACATATGAAATATTTTGGAGCATATCAATAGTGTATGAAATGTTTCGGAACATATCAATGGCATATGAAATATTTTGGAGCATATCAATGACATATGAAACATTTTGGAGCATATCAATGACATATGAAATATTTTGGAGCATATCAATGGCTTATGAAATATTTCGAAGCATATCAATGGCATATGAAATATTTCGAAACATATCAATGGCATATGAAATATTTTGGAGAATATCAATGACATATGAAACATTTCGGAGCATATCAATGGCGTATAAAATGTTTCGAAACATATCAATGGCATATGAAATATTTTGGAGCATATCAATGGCATATGAAATATTTTGGAGCATATCAATGGCATATGAAATATTTCGAAGCATATCAATGACATATGAAACATTTCGGAGCATATCAATAGTGTATGAAATGTTTCAAAATATATCAATGACATATGAAATATTTTGGAGAATATCAATGACATATAAAATGTTTCGGAGCATACTAATGGCGTATAAAATGTTTCGGAATATATCAATGACATATGAAACATTTTGGAGCATATCAATAGTGTATGAAATGTTTCGGAACATATCAATGGCATATGAAATGTTTCGGAACATATCAATGGCATATGAAATATTTTGGAGCATATCAATAACGTATGAAATATTTTGGAGCATATCAATGGCTTATGAAATATTTCGAAGCATATCAATGGCAAATGAAACATTTTGAAGCATATCAATGACATATGAAACATTTCGGAGCATATCAATGGCGTATGAAATGTTTCGAAACATATCAATGGCATATGAAATATTTTGGAGCATATCAATGGCATATGAAATATTTTGGAGCATATCAATGGCATATGAAATATTTCGAAGCATATCAATGACATATGAAACATTTCGGAGCATATCAATGGCATATGAAATATTTTGGAGCATATCAATGGCTTATGAAATGTTTCAAAATATATCAATGACATATGAAATATTTTGGAGAATATCAATGACATATAAAATGTTTCGGAGCATACTAATGGCGTATAAAATGTTTCGGAATATATCAATGACATATGAAACATTTTGGAGCATATCAATAGTGTATGAAATGTTTCGGAACATATCAATGGCATATGAAATGTTTCGGAATATATCAATGACATATGAAACATTTTGGAGCATATCAATGACATATGAAATATTTTGGAGCATATCAATGGCTTATGAAATATTTCGAAGCATATCAATGGCATATGAAATATTTCGAAACATATCAATGGCATATGAAATATTTTGGAGAATATCAATGACATATGAAACATTTCGGTGCATATCATTGGCTTATGAAATGTTTCGAAACATATCAATGGCATATGAAATATTTTGGAGCATATCAATGGCATATGAAATATTTTGGAGCATATCAATGGCATATGAAATATTTCGAAGCATATCAATGACATATGAAATATTTTGGAGCATATCAATAGTGTATGAAATGTTTCAAAACATATCAATGGCATATGAAATATTTTGGAGAATATCAATGACATATAAAATGTTTCGGAGCATACTAATGGCGTATAAAATGTTTCGGAATATATCAATGACATATGAAATATTTTGGAGAATATCAATGACATATAAAATGTTTCGGAATATATCAATGACATATAAAATGTTTCGGAATATATCAATGACATATGAAATATTTTGGAGAATATCAATGACATATGAAACATTTTGGAGCATATCAATGGCTTATGAAATATTTCGAAGCATATCAATGGCATATGAAATATTTCGAAACATATCAATAGTATATGAAACATTTCGGTGCATATCATTGGCTTATGAAATGTTTCGGAACATATCAATAGTATATGAAACATTTCGGAGCTTATCAATGGTATATGAAATATTTTGGAGCATATTAATAACAAATACGAAATAGAAGCTCAAACGGCGCATTTGACATTGTATACATTTCATTCTTATCCAAAGCGCACATAGAAGCATATAATTAAAGCTTTGGATATCATATCAAACACAAATAGTAAAGTGGGATCATAACATAATATAGTCTATCCATTTTTGAATGACCACCAAATATAAATCTCTAACGTCTGGAAGCTTTATCAACCCACGTTTGAGTGAAGTCATAAGGGGCCGATAGAGCATCGCGGGCTCTAAGCATAACTCTCTTTACCATTTCTAGCAAAGATTCATATTATCCCACAAATACCAAAATATAAAAAAATATTATGAATAATAAAATTGGCATATATCAAAAACATATACGGAACAACGAAATACATGTACCTGTAAGAAACATTACGATACAAACATAAACTTTACATAATAGATTCAGGTATGTAAATAATTAAAAGACAAGAGTACATAAAATTTTAAAACAATAATATAAAGTTCAATTGAAGTAAGGATTTTAGCAGAAATTAATTTCGAAAGAGATAAAACAAGAATAAATGAAATCAACCAAAGCTCGATTCTGACAGAATTTGAGAGGGACATTTCATAAATTATTTGGATAACTAATTATGCTCCAAATTATACAAGTTAGATATCATTTGAAAGATATATTAATCTAGTTTTAGATAAAATAATTTTGTATAAATTAGAGTCTCAAACAAAGAGTTATAAATAGTTTAGTAACTAAAGGTTAGAGAACATTCTCTATTTTACAGAATTCATAGAGTTAGTTAGAACATATGCTTCAATAGGTATTTATACTCTAAATCTTTCAAATCAGGTATATATAGAAATATTTATGAGTTTAGTTTTCAATAAATAATGTTTCACATAAATCAGAGTTTCCAATAGAGAGTTATAATCAAGAGAGTAGATAAAGGTCAGAACCAAAAGTATTGGTTTTATAGATTTCATAGGGTCAGTTGAAATAATAGTTTGGGTAGGTAATTGGATTCCAAATTTATCAATCTTAATATCGAAAGAAAGAGCTATGAGTCTATTTTTGGATGAATTTATTTTTTCTTAATCATAATTCGATGCAAAAAAGTTATGGCTAGAACAATACAGAAAGTTCAAATCTTGAAAAAATTACATATTCATAGTTTTATTCTCAAACGATAGAAATATCATGTATAAAGTCAAAATCTTTTAAAATTTTTAGAATTTAAATGAAATCAGAGATTAAGATTACTATAGGAAAGAGTTAAAATACTTATATTAGAAAAATTTGAGTCTCAAATGTGTGGAATTGATGCAAAACCTCAAGCCAAAGCAAAGCTTCTTCTTCCTCTACTTCAATTCATCTTTCCTTTTCTTCTCAAACTTACGCTGGTTGTAGCTCTTTTGTTAAGTTTTCCTCTAGTTTCTTCTTTAATTACTTAGGTTTGGCTAGGGATGAAAAATTGTCATCTAAATTTGTCATACCTCCTTCAACAAAATATGAGATCAATATTACACTTGGATAGAGTCCATCAGTATCATTAAGTCTTTCTCTTTCCTCATAACAATCAAATTTAAAATTTTCTTCTAATAACTTCCATTGTTTCACAACCAATCTAGCCATAAAACTTATAGATTTTCTACTAAGTGCATCAACAGCTATAACATTGGCTTTACCCAAGTGATAACGGATGATACAATCATAATCCTTAGAAGTTCTATCCATCTTCGCTACCTCATGTTTAACTCTTTTTGAGTAAATATACTTTAAACTTTGTGACCAGTAGAGATTTCAAATGTTCGCCTATACAAGTAATGCCTCCAAATCTTTAGAGGAAAAATAATTGCTGCCAATTCCAAATCATGAGTTGGATAATTCAATTCATAACTCTTTAGTTATCTAGAAGCATAAGCAATCACTTTCTCTTCTTGCATCAAAACACATCCATGGCTCTTTCTTGAGGTATCGGTATAAACTACAAGTCCATCGTTACCACTTGGAATAGTGAGAATAGGGGCACTAATCAATCTTCTTTTTAACTCTTGAAAACTTCACTCACAATCATCACCCCATACAAATTTTGCATTTTGCATATGATTGAGTCCTCTACGGTGGTTTCCTTTTCCAAATTTAGACATCTTGACTCTCTTATAACTTGTTTTAGATTCATTCCATCTCTTAGTTATGCTAATAAACTTGTCCTTATCTTTCTTATCCCTGATTTCCTGAATTTCCTCCATGTTTCTTTCAATTATCAAAGCCCTTTCTACCACATCAGCATATGCTTGGAGTTTTAAGGCTAATATCCGACTTCTTATTACTGGCCTTAGGCCCTTTTCAAATTTCTTTACTTTTCTAGTTTCATCGTCGGTTATATAAGTGGCAAATCTAGAGAGTTCAGTGAATTTAGATTCATATTTTGCTACCGTTAAGTTTCCCTGGATAAGATTCAAGAACTCCAATTCTTTCTACTCTCTAATGCAATCTAGGAAATATTTATCGTTGAACTCTTCTACGAATACCTTCCATGTGATTGGCTCATGCTTGACTTCAGAAATCCTTTTTATAAATTAAATTTGAATGAGTTTTATCCAAATTATGATCTTGATTTTTCAATATGTATAACTTGAGAATTTTTTTTATGAATCATGATTTTTCTTATGAATTCTAAGAATTATAATTTGAAAATTTCTAATATATGAATCATGATCTTAACAACTTAAGATTTTTTTTATAAATGAATCGAGATCTTTTATTCTTCTATGTTCCTTTTTGGTATTTACTAAAGAGAATATCTTTTTCAGAATTCATGACTTAAGATTTCTATTACTATTCGGTCTCCTAATATTTCTTTTTATTTTTTAATAAAAAAGAGAACAAAATAAATCATGTCTTTTGGTATTCACATGATCTTTGATATTATATCTTTCTTGACATGATTTTCTTTATGTATAATATTTTTGTATTTATGGTTGTATACCTTATGTGATACTTAAAGAATTAATGTAAAGGGAAATGAATCGCATCTTTGTGTTATTCCCCTCTTTTTGCCAATGACAAAGAAAGAGAAAGAATTGCTAGTGTGCACATCTCAAAAGAGAACCAAAATTTGCTAGCTTGCATAATTCAAGAAAAAGCAAATCACATTAGCTTACACATCACAAAGAAAAGCAAACTTGTTAGCTTACATGTTCTAAAATGATGTAAAATTTACTAGCTTGCATATTCTAAAATAATATAAATTTTTTATTCTTTTTAAAAAAACTTGCTAGCTTGAACATCGCAAAGAAAAGAAAGCATGCTATCTTGCACATCTTAAAAGATGCAAAAGTTTTGCTAACTTTCATATCTGAAAAACTTGCTAGCCTACATGATGATATATGCAATGAAGTTTCAAAAACTTGAAACTATGTTTATAATACAATGATTTGAAATTCTATCTCAAAAACTTGCTAGTTGCACTTCTCCTTTCTGTTGATGATAAAAGGGGAGAAGTTATGATGATGATCATGCATGGAATGATGTATTAAAATTTTGATTATACATGATTTTATGATGACATATTGCTTGGATTCATAATTTATTTTTGAATTTACGTTTCTATCAATATGACATATTGATAGGGGAAGTTTGGTTTAAACTATGTCATCAATTGGTTGTCATCATAAAAAAAAAGAAAAAATTATTGAATCTCAGATTTTAATAATGAAACCAATTGATAGAGTTTACAATCTAATTTGCATTTTGAGTGGCGTAGGAGTAGCTTCGATTATGAAAAGATACTTAAAGCAGGAAGAATCAATGTTGGGCCGAAGTGGAACATGTCAGAAGATTGGATGTCAAGCTAGAGGATCAGTTGACGTATCAGCAGAAGGCTTCATGCCATGAGTTCAAGCATCGGGCCTAGAAGAGCGGACATTATGCCAAGAAGATCGAAGTTATGGAGGTCAACATATCAATTGAACAAAAGACCACAATTAAGGATGATGCGCCGAAGGATTAGGCGAAACATCGATGAACCAATGACATGCCAGACAACATATGATTAATGCTTTATAATAATTGTTTAGATCGAAATAGTTTTAAGTTGTAATTGGGTTGGAATTAGAATAACTCAATTAGGGGCCAATTGAGCCTATGTTGAGGTTATTTTGGGCCAAGAGAAAGGCCCATTCAGTGACCCAAAAGTTGGGTCAGGCAGTGGCACTACTAGAGGCTCGGTCTCTAAGATAGTCTTTGAGATTATGTCAAGCAATGGTACCACTAGTTTGGGTGGTGGTACCTCCCAGACATAGTCTCCCAAACTGTGTCAGGTGATGGTACCACTAGAATAGGCAATGATATTGCTCAGTGTCAGTGCTGCAGGCAATAGTACCGCCTAGCACAGACGGTGGTACTGTCAGGATCCGGGAAACCCAAGATGAGACCTATTTTGGCTCCAATTTTGAAACCATTTGGGTCTATAAATACCTCAACTATTCCTGCTTGGAGATGCAAGAATTGAGCAGAAAAGGGGAAAGAATTCTAAGTTAAAAAGTGTTGTAATCTCTCTAAGTTTAGTGAGTTTTTTTCTCCTAGAGTTCGAAGGTTTCTAAGGGAGGAGTGAGGTCTAAAAGAAAAAGAGGTGTAAACGTTCTCTCTTGAGCCTGTGAAAAGGAGAAAAAGAGATATAAAATGGTTGTTGATCTTTGTCCATTAAAAGAAGATCGATAGTGGAAGCTGGTTGTCTCGAGTGAAGAGGAATTGGGAGTGGATGTAGGTTATGATGACCGAACCACTATAAATCTGGTTTGCATTTACTTTATACTTTTCATTTATATTATAAACTAATTTACTTATTCACTATGCTTACAAATACTTTCAAGTTAAACTCATCTTTCCTATATAGGCTTTATCGAATGAAAGTTTTCAAACCGACGTTTTTAACGTAAGCACTAATTCACCCCGCCTCTTAGTGTCAACTTGATCCTAACAAGTACTGCTAGAGCCCAGGTTCCCAGACTATCAAATGGTAGTATTACCAAGAAAGCAATGGTACCGCTAGAGCCTAGGCTTTGCATGATGGTAGTACCGCCCGACGAAAGCGGTAGTACCGCCAGTACCTTGAAAACCCGGGGATTTAAATTTTTAGCTCTATTTTTTAAGCTATTTGGGGTCTATAAATACTCCACTTATGCTTCCTTGGCAAAAGCATGAAAATTTATTAGTTTAATATGTAAGCTCTCTTGAAAAGTGTTGAATCTCTTCCTTCTTAAGTTTAGAAGTCATTCTAAGGGAAGTATGAGATTTTGTTATAAAAGAGAGGTATGAAGGTTCTCTCCTAAGCCTGTGAAAAGGAGAAAAAGTTGTAACAATAGTAGTTGATATTCGTCCATTGTAAAGAAGATCGATAATGAAAGTCAGTAGCCTCAAGAGAAAAGGAATCAGGAGTGGACATAGGTCGAGATGACCGAACCACTATAAATCTGGTTTGCATTTCTCCTTATGTTTCTTCTTACTATTGCTAACTAATTTAGTTTCTTACTACCCTTACTCACATTCTAAGTTAAACGCATTTCCAATACGTATTTGTCGATCGAACTTTCAAATCAGAACTTTATTTCGAAAGCACTAATTCACCCCCCCCTCTTAGTGCCTTTACGATAATAATAATTAGTATCAGAGTCTGGTTCTCTTAGTTAGTTTAATATCCAAGAGAGATTAAATAGCTTTTTTTAGCAATCACGAAATTCACTCTATCACTTGTCCTCCTATGTTTAGTAGGATGGACTACACTTATTGGAAGACACGAATGCAGATTTTCTTGATTTCTATGGTATTTGATTTGTGGAATGTCGTTGAATGTGGTTTTCAAAAATCTTCTAAACCAATGAATGAATGAAATGATTTTGAGAAGAAAATATTTTCTTTAAATGCTAAAATTATGAATACTTTATTATGTGCTTTAGACAAAATTGAGTTTAATTATATTTTTACATATGAAACTACACATGATATTTGACATACACTTGAAGTTACTCATGAAGCCACAAATAGAGTAAAAGAATCTAAGATTAATCTTTTGGTACATAATTATGAATTATTTAAAATGAAGCCAAGTGAAACCATTGGTAACATGTACACCCGTTTTACGGATGTTGTCAATGGTTTGAAAGCTCTTGGTAAATGTTATACTAATCTTAAATTGATTAATCAAATTTTAAGATCTCTTCCAAAAAGTTAGAATCCGAAGATAACTGCAATTCAAGAAGCAAAGGCACATGACGAACATAAGGAAAACCTTCTAAAGAATAAAAAGGATATTGTACTTAGAACCAAAGAAGATCACTCAATCGAAAACTCGAGTGATAATGATGACATGGCACACTTAAAAGAAGATTTAAAAAGTTTATGAAAAAGAATAGGATTAATTCTACAAAATGAGAATCTAAAAATAAAAATGAGCTTAAAAAAGGATACAATAATTTGTTATGAATATAAAAAACTAAGGTACTTTAAAAATTAGTGTTCACAATTGAAGAAGAAGCTGTCAAAGAAGAAGAAAGCATTCAAAGCAACATGAGATGAATACAGTGCATTAGAAGACGAAAAGCAAACCAATGAAGACGAAGAGCAAACCAATGAAGACGAAGTAACGAATTATATATTGATGGATTTCAATGACAAGGTATGTGACTCACCTGAAATATCTTTATCTTATGATGAATTACTTGATGCATTTCACGATTTATATAATGAACGTAAAATAATTGGTAAGAAATATAAATTGCTAAAAAGGGATCATGTATCTCTCTTTAATGAATTTGATAAATTAAAAAATGAGTATGAAAATTGCTTGTTAATATCATGCATTAAATGTGTAGAGTTAGACTTATTCAAAACGAAAAATATGTTATTACAACAAATATTAGAAAATTTTAAAATTAAAAATAAATTATTAAACATGATTCTTGCCAATAAATGTTATGTACATAAAAAAGAATAAATCAGCGTCGTGAGTAGTAATATTCAACAAAAGCAAACTATATTTATAAAAGAACCCATATTACATGTTCCTTCTAAAGTTAAATTTAATTTTTATGGAAGATGTGGTTATTATACTTATACATGTTTATTTAAAAAGTATAGCTCTCATAAATTAGTTTGGGTTCATAAAGGAACCATAAATGATTTAATGCCAAAAGTCAAGAAAGGTAGATCTAATCATGAAGGACCCAAAGATAAATAGGTATCTAAAGCAAATTCCTCTTTCTTGTAGGTATGTCTCCAATCGAAAGCTAGGAGTAAGAGATGGTATCTTGTTAGTGGATACTCAAGTTACGTGACCGAAGATCCAACACATTTCTCAAAGCTCACTAGCCAAGATGAAGGGTATGTCACCTTCGGAGATAACAACAAAGGAAAAATTATCGGTAAAGGAAAAATAGGTAACAAATCAAATCCTTTGATTGAAGATGTTCTGTTAGTAGATGGCCTAAAACACAACTTACTAAGAATTAGTCAATTATGTGATAAGGGATATAATATTAAATTTAAATCTAATGCTTGCATTATAGAGATTTCATAAAAAAATAAATCTATTATTGCCTTAAGAAGTGATAATATATATACTATTGCTCTTGATGATTTTCATGATAAAACTTGTTTTTCGATTTTAAATGATGATGCATTGCTTCAGCACAAGAGATCAAGTCATACAAGTATGAAATTGATCTCACAAATTGCAACTAAAGAACTTGTAAAAGGAATTCCTATAATTAAATTTGTTAAAGATAAAGTTTATGATGTATGCCAACTAAGTAAACAAATAAAAATTAGTTTTAAACCTAAAAATCAAGTGAGTACATATAGACCATTACAATTAGTTCATATGGATTTATTTAGACCAATCGATATCACAAATCTAAGAGATAGTAAATATGTTTTTATGATTGCTGATGATTATAGTAAATATACTTGTACATACTTCTTGGTACATAAAAGTGATTATTTTAAATATTTTACAAAGTTTAGAAGATGATGAGAAAAAGGCTTGTGAAACCTCTTGTCGTGCGAACCCATCATTCGTCGCCACTACCGAGATAATGTTTTAATCTTATTATTATATTCTGAATCATTTGGAGGCATTACTTATATGGGCGGACATTTGAAATCTCTACTGATCACAAAGTTTAAAGTATATTTACTCAAAAAGAGTTAAACATGAGGTAACGAAGATGGATAGAACATCTAAGGATTATGATTGTACCATCTGTTATCACCTGAGTAAAGCCAATGTTATAGCTGTTGATACACTTAGTAGAAAATCTATAAGTTTTATGGCTAGATTGGTTGTGAAACAATGAAAGTTATTAGAAAAAAATTTTAAATTTGAATGTTATGAGGGAAGAGAAAGACTCAATGATATTGATAGACTCTATCCAGGTGCAATCTTGATCTCATCTTTTCGTCGGAGGTATGATAAATTTAGAGGACTAAATTTTTCATCCCTTATTTTTAAAAATTTTATAAGGGCTTATTTGTAATGTAGGGACCTAAATGTAAATCTTAGCAATTTGATATAATTTGTGAAAGATTCATATTAAGTTAAACAAAAAAAAAATTGAGGACATGTGTCACTAGCTAAGTTAAGGATGGTGCCACCTATGTTTGTTCTATAGATGACACAGGCTTCTTTTACGCATGCTTGCCACATAACAATCCTTGTGTTAGCCAAATCTAAGTAATTAAAGGAGAAACTAAAGGAAAACTTAATAAAGGAGCTACAACCAGCGTAAGTTTGAGAAGAGAAGGGAAGATGAATTGAAGTAGAGGAAGAAGAAGCTTTGCTTTGGCTTGAGGTTTTGCATCAATTATACACATTTGTGACTCAAATTTTTCTAAAGCAAGTATTTTAACTCTTTCCTATAATAATTTTAATCTCTAATTTCATCTAAATTCTAAAACTTTTAGAAGATTTTGGCTTCATACATGATATTTCTATCGCTTGGGAATAAAACTGTAAATTTGTAATTTTTTGAGATTTGACCTTTCTGCATTGTTCTAGCCATAGCTTTTTGCATCAATTTATGATTTAGACAAAACTAAATTCATCTGAAAATAGACTCATAGTTATCTCTTTTGTACTAAGATTGATATATTTGGAGTCTAATTACCTACTCAAACTGTTATTTCAACTGACCCTATGAAATCTGTAAAATAGATACTTTTGGTTCTGACCTTTATCTACTCTCTTGATTATAACTCTCTGTTGAAAACTCTAATTTATATAAAATATAATTTATTGAAAACTAGACTCATAAATCTTTCTATAGATACCTAATTTGAAAGGTTTAGAATATAAATGCCTATTGAAGCATCCGTTCTAATTAACTCTATGAATTCTGTAAAACAAAGAATGTTCTCTAATCTTTAGTTACTAAACTATTTATAACTCTTTGTTTGAAACTCCAATTCATACAAAACTTAATTTATCTAAAACTATATTGATATATATTTCGAATGACACCTAATTTGTATAATTTAGAGTATAATTGGTTATCCAAATAATTTATGCAATGTGTCTCTCAAATTCTATTAGAATCGAGCTTTGGTCGATTTCACCTATTCTTGTTTCATCACTTTGGAAATTGATTTATACTGAAATCGTTACTTCAATTGAGCTTTACATTATTGCTTTGAAATTGTATATACTCTTGTCCTTCAATTATTTGCATACCTGAATCTATTATGTAAAGTTTATATTTGTATCGTAATGTTTCATACAGGCATATGTATTCCGTTATTTCACATGTGTTTCTGATATATGCCAATTTTATTGTTCACAATGTCCTTTTGTACTCTAATATTTGTGAGATAATGTGAATCTTTGTTAGAAATAATAAAGGGAGTTATGCTTAGAGCCCGTGATGCTTTACTGGCCCCTTGTGACTTCACTCAAACATTGGTGGATAAAGCTCCCAGACTTGGGAGACTTATGTTTGGTGGTCATTCAGAAATGGATAGACCATATTATGTTATGATCCTACTTCACTATCTATGTGTTTGATATGATATCCAGAGCTTGGTTATATACTTCTATGTGCGTTTTGGATAAAAAATGAAATGTATATAGTGTCAAATGCATCTTTTGAGCTTCTATTTCGTATTTGTTATTGATATGCTCTAAAATATTTCATATGTCATTGATATGTTTTGAAACATTTATAACGCCATTGATATACCCCAACATATTTTATATGCTATTAATATGTTTGAAATATTTCAGAGTCACTTGATATACACCTAAAGGTTTCATCTACCATTGATATGCTTCGAAATATTTATCCGCCAATGATATGCACCGAAATGTTTCATAAGTCATTGATATGGTCTACAACATTTCCATATGCCATTGATTGCTGAATTCTCATATGCCATTGATTGAAACATTTCATACGCCATTGATATGCTATGAAACATTTTATACGTCATTGATATACTCTAAAATGTTTCATATGCCATTGATATGCTCCAAAACATTCATATGTCATTGATATGCTCGAAAATGCTTCATATGTCATTGATATGTTCCGAAGCATTTCATACATCATTGATATATTCTGAAATATTTATATCCACATTGATATGCTTCAAAATGTCTCATATGTCATTGATATGTTTCGAAACATTTCATACGCCATTGATATGCTCCGAAATATTCACACGCCATTGATAATGCTCCAAAATGTTTCATATGTCATTGATATATCCCGAAACTTTCATACACTACTGATATGCTCCGAAATATTTCATCTACTATTGATATACTCCGAAATATTTCATATACTATTGATATGTTCAAAACATTTCATTTGTCATTTGGTCATTGATATGCTCCAAATATTCATATGCTATTGATATGTATTTCATATACTAGTGTATGTTTGAAACATTTGATATGTCATTGATATGCTCCAAAATATTTCATATGCCATTGATATATTCCAAAACATTTATATGCCATTGATATGCTCCGAAATATCTCATATGCCATGGATATGCTCCAAAATATTTTATTATGTCTTGATGTGCTCCGAAATTTTTTCATATGCCATTGATATGTTCCAAAACATTTAAAGGCCGATTGATATGATTTCATACGCCATTGATATGCCTCCGAAATATTTCACACGCCATTGATATGCTCCAAAATGTTTCATATGTCATTGATATATCCCGAAACATTTCATACACTACTGATATGCTCCGAAATATTTCATCTACTATTGATATACTCCGAAATATTTCATATACTATTGATATGTTTCAAAACATTTCATTTGTCATTGATATGCTCCAAAATATTTCATATGCTATTGATATGTATTTCATATACTATTGGTATGTTTTGAAACATTTGATATGTCATTGATATGCTCCAAAATATTTCATATGCCATTGATATATTCCAAAACATTTTATATGCCATTGATATGCTCCGAAATATCTCATATGCCATTGATATGCTCCAAAATATTTTATATGTCATTGATGTGCTCCGAAATTTTTCATATGCCATTGATATGTTCCAAAACATTAAAGGCCATTGATATGCTCTGAAATATCTCATATGTCATTGATATGCTCCGAAACATTCTCCTTTCACCGTTGATATACTTTGAAATATTTCATATGCTATTGATAAGCCCCGTAATATTTTATACGCCATTGATAATACTTTGAAATATTTCATATGCTATTGATAAGCCCCGTAACATTTCATACGCCATTGATATACCTCATAATGCTCCTCACATAATTGATATACTCCAATTAGTCTTTACTCCCTTGTTATAGAAGTACACATGGTATCTAATGGAATGTTGATGGTAAATCTAAATTTATGAGTTTTATAAGAGTTTAAAGAACCTCTCGTGTTTTGGATTTTGGAGTATTAAGTTAATTTGTATAATGATATGAACATGTGGTAAATATTAGTTTTTGTGATTGTAGAGAATACCACACTTGTAGATTTATGAGGTGGTTATTATCTTAGTGAGTTGACCTCAGATTTTATGATTTATCGAGTAATATGGCATATGATTCTAAACTACACAGGTTTTATGAATTATGGATTATGGAAGGAATTTTGACTTGAATGTTTTCTTAGTGGCCACAAATGATTGTTTGGATCCTAGATTATTATTAAATTTTAATATTATTTATTTTAAGATAGATTCACACCTTCTGAAAGTGAAAATTCGGGGCTAGGGAGGGGGGGGGCGATAGAACTCACGACACAAAGTCCTTTTGTTGGCACATCGATCGATCCTCTGGCCTAATGTCCAATCTCTTGACATATTCAACTCCAGTCTAACATCCAATTCCTCCTGCTTTAATTAATTATCTCTCCTTGATTGAAACTAGTCTTGTGTCACTCAGAACGCATATTAGATCATAAACTCATCAATTGATTTCATCATCAAATTTCAAGATTCAATATCATATGATTTTTTTCTTAGTATAAAATCTATAATCATGCTATCTGTAATGTGGAAAACTTTTATACCAAGATTGAAATCAAATAAAATTAGATCTAATAATATATTACAATGTGTACCTTGCTTATTGTTCAGAATAATAAACCTTATCTGATCTATAAGCGCTCCATCGTCAGATCTGAGATATCAATCTACAAGGAGAACTAGATCCTTCTCCTCTCTTCCTATCTTTTCACAGGAGCGCCTAGATTGATGGATTAGGGGATTAGGGGAGAAAGAGATTGAGAAAAAACTTTAATCTCTCAATTACTGAGATGCTATTGAGATGCCTCCTTATTTAGCCCCTAGAGATCCTGTCTATTTATAGGCGAGAGCAGAGGGTCTATGATAAGTTATTAGGAGAGTTCCTCCCATCAATGTTATCTCCTAAAGAATCCTACTTTAATTGAACTTCTTTTCTATTGACCAATAACCATAATCAGAATCTAATCATATCTATAATATATCTTACCTAATTAAATAGGGCTACATAATCTAACATTTTTATCCCTATGTTACTAATATGATAGTCACTTGTTGAGGTTTATAGCCCATATTATTATTATATAAAATTTTCAGGTAGCTTGTCACTCATACTCATGTTAGTTTGGGTTGGACAGTGAAATATTATAAGTTTGTGATATACTTTTGGTGGTTTAACAATATGTTATTATAAAGAACACATTATTTGAAATATTATCCAAATGTATGAGTTGGTGTATGTTGTTGTAAATGTTAAAAAACCTATCGAGTTTTGAAAGTTAGAATTAGAATGTTAAATATAAAGGCTTAATGTTGATGTGAATTTATGGTAAATGTTTGATTTATGATTATAGTATTTCATTAATCTTGTGAGCTTATAAGTGGTTGTTAATAATTTTCAAGTTGGCTTTAGGTCTTATAAAACTATCAAGTGATATGTTGAATTATTATAAAATGAACAAGTTTTATAGTATATTGTGAATGAGAATTGAATATATCTAGTGTCCTCAAATTCTATGATATATATCTTGAGCTTGGATTATAGACAATTGAAAAAATATAATCTATTTAAGATAGGTAACCTCTAGGATGTTATCTTGGGAATGTGATAGAGGTAGTATCAAGCATGATTTGAGGAATACTATAATATATATAATATATTGATTGTGTTGTATAATTTGAGGTCTAATGAATTATTCGGTGATTGATGGAATATGCTTTAGAGTTCTTCCAATATTAAGAAAATTTGAGCATTCTTAGAAAAATTTGATAAAAAGCACTAACTTATATGATTGATGTTGAATATAGAAAGGTAAAAATGTTTGAAAGAAAGTTAAGGTCAATTTAGAACTTCAAATATATACTGATATGGTTGATAGATTTATGATAATTGAAAGAGATATTGAGAAGATTTAGGAAATCAAGAATAAGAAAGATAAGGCTAAGTTCACCAATAGTGAGAATAAAAATGAAAACAAATAAAAAATTAAAGCAATATGTTTGAAATACCTAGATTTGAGAGAGGAAAGAAATTTCTAATACACTTAATAGAAAATCTATAAATTTTATTGTCAACATGATTATAAATCAATGAAAGTTGTGGGAAGAAACTTCTGATTTAAATGTTACGAGGAAAGTATATGACTGCAAAAAAAAAAATTTGATGGTCTCTATTCAAATTTAATTTGAACCAAGAATATAATGATTGTGCCATGTACATAATTTTCTTTACCGTAATAATAATTATATCATTGGAGAAAATTATCTAAATATGAATGATTATAAAAAAATATTATTATTATTTTTTTATACTTAATGTGTAACAGAGTGGTGGTGTAGAATTTTTTTAATTTTAATCCTATGCCTCTGATTGCATCAAATTTATTTGTTCGAAACAACAGCCAGATTCAATGGTTGACCGGTCCACGCCCTCCTGACATAATACCATACGTGTTTCCTATCCTTCTTCTATAATTAGGGAGTAATCTCACACACCAAAATAAAGGAACAGCGACCTGCAAGGCTGACACGACTCTCCGAGTTCATCGCACCCGCACACACATCTACTGTCAGCTATAGAGAAGATGACGAATTCAAATTCAAATTTAAGGAACAGCGATAAGCATTTATATCTTACCTAAAACTTTTAAGCCAAATTCAAATTTAATCATATAGTTTACCTTAACATTCTGAACACCAGCAGCCCTTACATCATTGACTAAACTGTATCATCACCTGAGAAAGCCGAAAGGGAGATGAACTATGTGATTGAGCTAATCTAATTCCATAGGAATATATATAGAAGAGAAGCCAAGAACACTTCTCATGAGTCTCCTAACAAGTTAAGAACTGGAGCATAAGAGTTTGATTAGTTGTTCTTGTGACTTCTCACTAAACTCTATGGTCACACACTACAGTATCATCTTCTTCTTAGTTCCAAACCTTTGTTTTTGAGCAGCCAAATATGCATGCGATCTTCAAAGTTACAACCAACTTTTGGTCATCCTCAAACCTTTCTGAAATTATAAACAGGTTGACTGACATAAAGCTGGCGGCAGACGAGTCAACCAATTGATTAGTCCTCTTTCGTAATTCCATTCCACCAATTGCATTGATGACTTCTTGGTTAAGTACTTCTTAAATAGTGACAGAGGGAGAGGGAGAGACTTACTGAGAAAATATTGATGTGGGAGGGTATACCAAGAACTTCCAACATGAGTTCAGTTTAACTAAAAGAATTATTTTTTATTTATTTTTCTCATGTGATAGATAAATAATCTAATTTTCTTCATAAACATAGATAAAGATTACCCAATCAAATAATTTTACATCAATTTTTTTATTCGTTCCTTAATTATTGATCTTGGTATTTCTCTTTTAGGCGTGAGATTTTTCCCTTAAATCCATTTAAATTCTGATTAATGGTAGAGTTTTAACCCAAAAAAAATCATAGACAATTAGATTTCCTCATGAAACAATCACAACAGCTATGTTGCCGAAGTTACAAAGACTTTTAGGGTTCTGAAACAAAACGAAGCTGAGATCATCCATGTCCACTGTTGCACGTACGTACTCCCACTGATATATAGGTTGATGCAAAACCCCAGAAGAAATAATTTCCAAACGTGTTGTCATCGCATTGCAGTGCAGGCACCACAGCCTCCACGGTCAATGGCCTCCTAATTCCCCATGTTTCACGATGTCAGCTATCTCAGCCTTTACGATGAGGCTAATGCATTGCATGTAAAACATCCTCGGAGAGGTGTAGGTGACGTGCAAAGAAATAGAAGGCGGCGACGTACATAGAAATCGAACGCAGTGGTTGCATTGCATGTGAAACATCCTCGGAGAGGTGTAGGTGACGTGCATACAAATAGAAGGCGGCGACGAACATAGAAATCGAAGGCAGTGGTACATAGAAATATTCTCGGACGTTCTTCACAGGTAGGTGGCTCGACTGTCTCGAATGATTGGTTGGTTCTCTTTTCACACGTGGTCAACAACATCTATAACGATTATATATATATATATATATATATATATATACACATGTATATATATACACATGTATATATATATATATACACATGTATATATATACACATGTATATATATATATACACATGTATATATATATATACACATATATATATATATATACACATGTATATATATATATATATACACACATGTATATATATATATATACACACATGTATATATATATATACACATGTATAAATATATATACACATGTATATATATAATATATACACATGTATATATATATATACACATGTATATATATACATACACATGTATATATATACATATACATGTATATATAATATATATATGTATATATATGTATGAATATATATATGTATGTATATATATATATACATATATATATACAATATCTTATTATCTATACATATACATATATATACATATGTATATAATTTATATATGTATATATATCTATATATATGTATATATGTATGTATATGTATATATGTATATGTATATGTATATATATATATATATATATATATATATATATCTATATATGTATATATATAGGTATGTATATATATGTATGTATGTATGTATATATATGTATATATATAACATATATATACTATATATGTATATATATTGATTGTTTAATAAGATATTATTATAAAGAACACGTTGTTTGTAATGTTATCTAAAGGTATGAGTTGGTGTATGTTATTGTAAATGTTAAAAAACCTATCATGTTTTGGAAGTTAGAATGTTAAATTTGATGGCTTTTTGTTGATATGAATTTATGATAAATGTTTGATTTATGATTATAGTACTTCATTGATCTTGTGAGTTTATAAATAATTGTTAATGATTTTTGAGTTAGTTTTGGGTCTTATAAAGCCATCAACTGATATGTTGAACGATTATAAAATGTATAAGTTTTATAGTGTATTGTGAATGAGAATTGAATACATCTAGTATCCTCAAATTCAATATTATGGATCTTGTGTTTAGATTGTAGATAATTAAAAAAATATATTCTGTTTAAGATAGTTTCATGTGTCTAAGATATTATCTTGAGAGAATGACAAAGGTGGTTTTAGAGCATGATTTGTGGCTATAGCTATAATAGATTTATGATTTGCGGATAAAGCTAATTAATATGATATATTAATTGTGTGTTGTATAATTTGAGGTCTAAGGAATTATCTAGTGGTTGATGAAATATCTTTTAGAGTTCTTCCAATGTTAAGAAAATTTGAGCATTTTTTAAAAAAAATTGATAAAAAGTACTTGATATTGAATCTAGAAATGTAAAAATGTTTAAAAGAAAGCTAAGGTCAGTTTAAAAACTTAAAAAATATGCTGATATAGCTAATAGGTTTATGATAATTGAAATAGACATTGAGGAGATTCAGAAAGGTAAGAATGATAAGGCCATGTTCACCAACGGTGAGAATAAAAAAGAAAATGAATCAAAAATTAAAAGCAATATGTTTGAAATACCATTGGATTTGAGAGAGAAAAGAAATCACAAAATCTGTATAAAAAATTCTTATTTCAATTGGATTTGATTATGAGTTTCTTATCATTTAAAATCCCTATATAACAATGAATAGGGGTGCCATCCAATAAAAAAATTAATAGTAAATTTTTTTAATAAAATATATTAAAATGATAATTACATCATTGGAGAATATAATGATTCTATCATGTACATAATTTTCTTTACCATAATAATAATTATATCACCAGAGAAAATTATCAAAATCTGAATGATTATAAAAAATTTTATTGTTTCGCTTTGCTACTAAATGTGTCACAGAGTGGTGGTGTAGAATTTTTTTTTTCTATGGCAGCGTAAACTAAGCTGATATAGTAGAATGGGGATCTTATTATTATTATTATTATTATTATTATTATTATTATTATTGACTGTCTTGATTTTTCTGTTATTATTATAATATTTACCCAAAGCATTCTGACTAGTTGATCTAAGTTGGGTAGAGTTGTGGGGTTATCATATCCGCTTATCATCAACTTTGCTGATATATATTATTTTTATCCACGTCAATAACTAATTGTAATTACGGAAAATATATACTTCGCATTGAATGATGTGCAGAACAAGTTTTCCTTGCACAACAAGACAAGAAAAGTAATCCGATGCCTATGTGTGGATCAAATTTATTTGTTCCAAACAAAAGGCAGGTTCAATAATTGACCGGTCCACGCCCTCCTGACATAATACCATACGTGTTTCGTATCCTAGTTCTATAAGGAGGGAGTAATCTCACACACCAAAATGAAGGAACTGCGACCTGCAAGGCCGGCACGACTCTCTGAGGTGATCGCACCCGCACACGCATCTACTGTCAGCTATAGAGAAGATGACGAGAAAAGGCTTGCGAAACCTCTTGCCGTGCAAACCCCTCGGCCGTCGCCACCACCGAGACAGCCCGTCCGCCGCAGCTACTTCTTCTTCTCGTCTTCGTTATGAAGACCGCTCCGAGGCCCGCCGTTTCCTGGCTGAGGTCTCCGACTTGCAGCGCGCCATGCTCGTCTTCGTTGTCGTTGGAGGAGAAGGTGGCGAAAGCAGAGGCGGTTGTTGTCAAATGGGACCCGGAATCCTCCGCCTACGCCAAGATCACCTCCCTCTTCTATGAAGACCGCTCCGAGGCCCGCCGTTTCCTGGCTGAGGTCTCCGACTTGCAGCGCGCCATGCTCGTCTTCGTTGTCGTTGGAGGAGAAGGTGGCGAAAGCAGAGGCGGTTGTTGTCAAATGGGACCCGGAATCCTCCGCCTACGCCAAGATCACCTCCCTCTTCTATGAAGACCGCTCCGAGGCCCGCCGTTTCCTGGCTGAGGTCTCCGACTTGCAGCGCGCCATGCTCGTCTTCGTTGTCGTTGGAGGAGAAGGTGGCGAAAGCAGAGGCGGTTGTTGTCAAATGGGACCCGGAATCCTCCGCCTACGCCAAGATCACCTCCCTCTTCTATGAAGACCGCTCCGAGGCCCGCCGTTTCCTGGCTGAGGTCTCCGACTTGCAGCGCGCCATGCTCGTCTTCGTTGTCGTTGGAGGAGAAGGTGGCGAAAGCAGAGGCGGTTGTTGTCAAATGGGACCCGGAATCCTCCGCCTACGCCAAGATCACCTCCCTCTTCTATGAAGACCGCTCCGAGGCCCGCCGTTTCCTGGCTGAGGTCTCCGACTTGCAGCGCGCCATGCTCGTCTTCGTTGTCGTTGGAGGAGAAGGTGGCGAAAGCAGAGGCGGTTGTTGTCAAATGGGACCCGGAATCCTCCGCCTACGCCAAGATCACCTCCCTCTTCTATGAAGACCGCTCCGAGGCCCGCCGTTTCCTGGCTGAGGTCTCCGACTTGCAGCGCGCCATGCTCGTCTTCGTTGTCGTTGGAGGAGAAGGTGGCGAAAGCAGAGGCGGTTGTTGTCAAATGGGACCCGGAATCCTCCGCCTACGCCAAGATCACCTCCCTCTTCTATGAAGACCGCTCCGAGGCCCGCCGTTTCCTGGCTGAGGTCTCCGACTTGCAGCGCGCCATGCTCGTCTTCGTTGTCGTTGGAGGAGAAGGTGGCGAAAGCAGAGGCGGTTGTTGTCAAATGGGACCCGGAATCCTCCGCCTACGCCAAGATCACCTCCCTCTTCTATGAAGACCGCTCCGAGGCCCGCCGTTTCCTGGCTGAGGTCTCCGACTTGCAGCGCGCCATGCTCGTCTTCGTTGTCGTTGGAGGAGAAGGTGGCGAAAGCAGAGGCGGTTGTTGTCAAATGGGACCCGGAATCCTCCGCCTACGCCAAGATCACCTCCCTCTTCTATGAAGACCGCTCCGAGGCCCGCCGTTTCCTGGCTGAGGTCTCCGACTTGCAGCGCGCCATGCTCGTCTTCGTTGTCGTTGGAGGAGAAGGTGGCGAAAGCAGAGGCGGTTGTTGTCAAATGGGACCCGGAATCCTCCGCCTACGCCAAGATCACCTCCCTCTTCTATGAAGGACCGCTCCGAGGCCCGCGTTTCCCTGCTGAGGTCTCCGACTTGAGCGCGCCATGCTCGTCTTCGTTGCGGCAGCCGAAACCGCGCGCCTTTCCCACCCGTGCCTCGTCCGCGCGCAGACCCCTCCATGCAGGCCGCCATGCGCCGCCTCGAGAAGGAGTTCTTCCAGATCCTTGCCGCCAACCGCGACCTCCTCGACCCTGAGTCCGTCTCCGTCCGCTCAGCCCGCTCCAGCGTCTCCGAGGAGCCGGACTACGACCCCTGGGAGAACTCCCCAGAGGGGGAGGCGCTCGCGGCCGGTAAGTCTATCGGCGAGGTCGAGCGCGCCGCCGGCGTGGTCATGGCTGACCTCCGTGCCATCGCCGATACCATGGTCTTCGCCGGCTACGGCAAGGAGTGCGTCAGGACCTACAAGGCCCTCCGCAAGTCCATCGTCGACGAGGGCCTCTACCGACTCGGCTTCGAGCGCCTCCCCCCTGCCCAAGTCCAGAAGCTGGACTGGGAGGTGCTGGAGCTAAGAGTCCGGTCTTGGCTAGGCGCCTCCAGGGTCGCCGTCAGGACCCTGTTCCACGGCGAGCGCGTCCTCCTGGACCACGTCTTCGCCGGCTCCGACGCCGTCCGGGAAGTCGTCTTCGCTGACATCGCGGGCGACGCCGCACTCCAGTTCCTCGGCTTCCCGAGGTTGGTGGCCAAGTCGAAGCGGTCCCCCGAGAAGCTGTTCCGACTCTTGGACTTGTACGATGCTGTCGCCGAGCTGCGACCGGAGATCGAGCCCATCTTCTCCTTCGATTCCACAGCCGCTGTCCGGGCGCAGGTTCTCGCGTCCCTCTCCAAGCTCGCGGAGGCCGCGCGCGCCACCCTCGCCGATTTCGAGTCCGCGATCATGAAGGAGTCGTCCCGGTTGCCGGTCCCCGGCGGTGGGGTCCACCCGATGACCCGGTACTCCATGAACTATATATCACTTCTCGCCGACTACCAGTCCGCCCTCGTGGAGATCTTCGCCGACTTCCCCATCCACACCCCAACCCCCATCCCTCCTTTCTTCTTCGATACGTCGCAGGCACCGGCGGGGCAGCAGCCTGCTTTCTCTGGTTCTTCCGCACCTCCAACCACCTCCTCCTCCAGCGAAGGGAGCCGCCGCTCGGCAATTGCCGAACGCTTCGCGTGGCTGATCCTCTCTCTACTCTGCAAGCTAGACGGGAAGGCCGCGGCGTATGCTGACGTGGGCCTGTCGTACCTCTTCCTGGCGAACAACCTCCAGTATATAGTGAACAAGACGCGGTCTTGCCGGCTGCGGGATCTGCTGGGGGAGGAGTGGGCGGCGCGGCAGGTTGCGAAGGCGAGGCAGCACGCGGCGGGGTACGAGCGGGCGGCTTGGGGACTGGTGGCGGCGACGATTCCGACCGGGGATGTCTCGGCCGGGGAGGCAAGGGGGCGGATGCGGACGTTCAGCGCGGCGCTGGAGGAGGCTTGCGCAGCCCAAACCGGGTGGGTGGTGGCGGACGCCACGATGCGGGAGGAGGTGAGGGCGACTGTGCGCGGGATGATACTGCCGGCGTATCGGGGGTTCTACACCCGGTGGGAGGCGGCGCTGGAGGACGCATCGGCGGTGCTGCTCTCGCCGGACGATGTCGGGAACCGACTGGGAGAGCTCTTTTCCGGTTCGGGTTCGCACCGGCCCAAGGAATCATCATCACGGACCGTGTAATTTATTGATCATTCTTTCTTTGTTTTATTTTGTTTAATCTATTTCATATACTTCTTACAGCTTATACATCAAAAATTTATATTGTAATACACATTTCAAGTTGCTCACTGCTTCCTTAAAATCGATGCTGCGGTTGCTCGTACTGAATCATAGATTTGTTACTCCTTTTGACTTTGTTGACCACTACCCGTCATTGTAGAGACTTAAGATATCGAGGAGGCTGTTATGACGTTGACAAAACCTCACCTTAAAAAAGAAGCTAAATTTAGGAAGATAGAAAACGAACTTTGTCTTCTTTCTTTTTATTGTTTATGCGTTGATTTATTCATAGGTTTACGCATTCAAATTACTGCGTCTTAGCATTGAAAGGGCAGTGGACCGACGTAGAGCGTCCCTTTTCCCACTAATAAAAAAAGCAAATTAGATTAAAAATTATGTTTCCAAACTCGTGGAGAACTTAGACGCTAACAAAACCTATGCTGATAGATGCTTGTAACTTAGAACCTATCCTGCTTGTAATTTCTAAGTTCTATGTATTATAAACGAATGTCTTTTTTTTTTCAAAGTAAAATCCTATGAAAAATATTTGACAATACTTACTACCCCATATATAAATTATCGAGCTAAGGTGAAATGGGACCCTCAAGGTATCCATGTGTCATCATCGAATTAGCGTTGAACTTTCTTCCCCTCGTCAATGTGTAAGATAAAAATCGACAAGTGTTACAATATTCTTCCCCTCATCCATGTGTAAGAGAAAAATCAAGAGAGAACCAAAGAATAATCGTGGTTTCATCCATGTTCAATGAAACTAATTTTTCTTTAAATATAGATCTTAAATATTTATGATCATAAGTTAGTAAGAGGAACATCGAGATAACTAAATAAACTGGTATATTATATACCTTTCCATGTGATGAAGGTAACTGGTCTCATAGCTGCTTGTGTAGAGACACTAATGATATAGTAAAGATGCTCATTGGAGAATAAGTTCACTGAATGATGTGTTTATGAAATGTTGGATGATTAATGATACCTTAATATAAAATAGCAATTCCGCAATCCCAATTGTGTATCTGGTCCTTAGACTTGAGACACCAAAGATATCTTATTTGAGTACTGAATTCTTTAATACTAGACTTATGGGTCTTGAAGTTCCGGATCTAGTACAAATGGTCATTGAGAATGACAATTAACTTTACAAAAGCAATTGGGTGTCAAAAGAGGATCTTCCACTCTCGATATTATAATAGAAATATCTCGAGTGTTCTCACTCAAGCAAATTTCTAGCAACGGTCAATCAAATCGTGATGAATTCAATAAACGTGAGATTCGGATTGAGAGAGGAGTTATTCGAGAGAATCCGATTAGAGTGTGACTCAGATGGATTCTGTATGGGCTTGACAATACTATGCCCGGTATATAATCTCTAGGATATTAGATAGATAAGAGACTATAAATACATAATAATTGAGAGTATATAGGTTTAATGGATTAGATCTCCTTGTATTATTTAGGAACTATGTCGTAGTGGCTTAGTATGTCTATAGTCAATGAGTTGGATGAATTATTATAGGGATAATAATTCATTGAGTTAAAAGGAGTTCTGATAGGTGTAACTCACGACTAGCTTGGTATCGGGCCTAGAAGGTCAGACACATATGGTGGACAACATGATGGATAGAAAATCGAATATGGGATGTCCGATAAGCCCCTATTTTAATGGATTTTTGGGAGAGACCCAATAGAACTTAGAATGGTAATTGGATGGGGATTTAATTTTTATTAAGCTATGAGTAATTAGATAGAGATTTAATACCCAATAAGAATGATCCATTAGGGTTAGTTAAAAGGAGGCTTTCCATAAATAGGAGTTGGGACTAAACGGGTTGTAGGCTAGAATCCTATTGTCGCCACCCTCCTCATCTCCTCCCCCCTTCTTCATCCAACCAACTACCCCCTCTTTGGTGTAAGAGGATAGCAAGAGGGACTGATCCCTCCTTGTGTGCTGTTACATGGTGGTGCATGATCGTAAGGAAATAAAGTGTTGCACCAGGAGGTGCATCGTTGCTACGTCTATCATGTGGATCATCACTAAAGAAGAGTTTGTGAGAGCTCCTTCATCCACAAACTAGGATATGCAATCTTAGGGGAGTTCCCCTAGGTGAGAACGTCTCACACCCCTTATATGGTTTTTGTCGCTTTGAGTTTTACGCTCTCGATCTTCATATGATGATTCGATAAAATTGTTTTAGAAAACCAGTTTTTGTTTTTACTTTCCATTGCACGTGTGATGCTCCCTAATGTTTCGTAACATGGATGTCATGCTTAAAAGATTGGATATCATGCCCGAAGATCGAATGTCGTAGTTGTTGGAAAATCTAATCAGAGCATCACATGCACAACTGAAGAATAGAAAACAAAACCCAGATTTCTGAAAGAAAAATATCTTATCATCGTGTAATGATTGATGCACAAAAAAATGTAAAATTAAAAAACTACACGTATCATATGAGATGTGTTACCTAGGGAGATCGTATATCCTTGAAAAATCTTTGATTTGTAGGAGAGGATAAAGGAGGTCAATTGTCCTCATCTCTAGCGATGATCCACATAGCATATGGGGTGATAACACTCCTTAAATTGTAGCATGATCTTCCTCTCCATGTGCACCATAAGGTTATACCATGATTAAGGAGGGGCCAGCCTTTCTTGCTATCCACACGCCCCAAACTGGGACTGTCGGCTAAGAGGGAGAGGAGAGGGAGGAGAATAGAAGGGGCGGCAAAGAGGAGACTAGTTTATGCCATCTTTTGGCCCCTCCTATTTATAGAGGTTTCTACAATTTAACCCTAGTGGGCCCTACTTTATTAGGTACTGGATCTCTATCGAATTATCCAAGTCTCTTAGATTAGTGGATCTCTATCCAATAATCTCAATTTACTCTTATTGGATCTCAACCAAAAGATCCAATAATTCGGGAGTTTACTGGATATCTAATAAGATAGGGGCTCTAGCGGATATCTCGTATCTAAACTTCTACTTGTCATAACACCTACCATATGTGTATGACCCTCTAGGCCTACTATCGAGCTGACTATGAGTTATAGCTATCAAAACTCCTTTTGACTCAATGAATTATTATCTTCATAATAATTCACTCGACTCATCGACTATGAACGTACGAGGCCACTATATCATAGTCCCCAAACGATATAGAAGACTCTATTCCATTATACTTGTTTATCCTTAATTATCATATATCTTTAGTCCCTTATGTTAGGATCAAGTCGGCACTAGGGGGGTGAATTAGTGCTTTTCAAAAAATTATGTTGAGTCGAAAAACTTCATTTCAATTAAAAGCATATCGAAAATATATTTAACATAAAAAAGGTGTGAAGTAGAGTAAGCAGCTAAGTCAATAAGCAATATAAAAAAAATAGAATAGAGATGACAAGAAAGAGATCACATTGGATTTATAGTGGTTCGGTCATCATGACCTACGTCCACTCCCGATTCCTCATTGTTGAGGCCACCGGCATCCACTAATAATCTTCCTTCAATGGCTAAAGACCAACCACCCTTTTATAATACTTTCTCCTTTTTATGAGCTTAGGAGACAACTTTTACAAGCCCCATACCTCTCTTGAATGATTACAAAACTAGAAAGGGAGGAGGAGGACTCTTAGCACTTTTTTAACACTTTCATACCCCAAAATCTTAAAACTTTTGTTCACACTTTCGTGCTCTTTCATGTAGGAAAGAGTGAGGTATTTATAGGCCTCAATTGCTTCAAAAATGGGGCAAAAAAAATCTCATCCTCGGTTTTTGGGGTACTAGCAATACTACCACCATTATTGGGTGGTACTATCACCTGCAGATTGACACTAGGTGGTACCACCGCCTAATCTAGCGGTAATACTACTTGATAGAGCCTCAGAAACTGGGCTCTGGTGGTACCATCGCTTGGTAGCATTAACTGCCAATGGTACCACCACCCAGACCATTGGGAGGTTGAGCCCCAAGCAGTTCCACCGCCTAGTCTAGGTAGTGCCACCTCTTAATGTGGCTCCAAGTGGTTGAATAAGCCATCCAACTAACTCAATTCAGCCCAATTGGCCTCTAATTGAGTAGACATTGTTTTATCCTAATACCGACTCAATTAGACCTAAACTAACTCGATCTAGATAAATTATTATAAAATATGAATCAAATATTGTCCAGTATGTTATTGATTCTTCCGGTGCTTCGTTTGATCCTCCGGCGCATCGTTCTCTCTTTCAGCGTATTGCCCAATCGGCTGTTGACTCCTGTAACTTCTTATCTCCTTAGCGCAATGTTCGATCCTTCGGCTCGATGCTCGAACTCACAGCACAAAGTCCTTCTATCGGCACATCGACTGATCCTTCAGCCCGACATCCAATCTCCTGACATGTTCAACTCCGGCCCAATATCTGATTCCTCTTGCTTCAATCAATTTGCCTCTCCTTGATCGAAGCTAGTCCTGTGTCACTCAAAATGCATATGAGATCATAAACTCATCAATTAATTTCATCATTAAAATCCGAGATTCAACAATCTCCCCCTTTTTGATGATGACAATCAATTGATGATGGAGTTTAAACTAAACTCCCCTATCAATATGTCATATTGATAGAAACTTTGAATTCAGAAAATCATGACTATTTCATCATTGCATGCATCATTATTATAAGTTGAACTATTGCATGCAGAATACCAAATCATCATGTATGTTTTTTAAAATATAAAATCATCATTGTATATATGATTCCAAATCATCATGGTGTCAAAATATAAATGTATATTACATCCTACCATGTATGATCATCATCATACATTCTCCTCCTTTGTCATCAACAAAAAGGAGAAGTGCAACTATCAAGTTTTTTTTAGATATAATTTCAAATCATTACATTATAAACATAATTTTAAGTTTTTAAAATATCATTGCATATATCATCATGCAAGCTAGCAAGTTTTACGGATATAAAAGTTAGAAAAATTTTTGCATCTTTTGAGATATGCAAGATAACATGTTTTTACATCTTTTTAAAATGTGCAAGTTAGCAAACTTTGCTTCTCTTTTGAGATGAGCAAGTTAGCAAGTTTGCTTTTCTTTCCGATGTGCAAGCTAGTAAGTTTTACTTCCATTTGTAATGTATAAGCTAGCAAATTTAGCAAGTTTTACATCATTTTCAAACATGAAGCTAGGAAATTTTATATCATTTTAGAACATGCAACCTAGCAATTTTGCTCTTTTTTGCGATATGCAAGCTAGCAATCTTTCTTTTTGCAATTTGCAAGCTAGTAAATTTAGTAAGTTTTACATCATTTTAGAGCATGCAAGCTAGCAAATTTTATCTCCCTCTTTGTCATTGTCAAAAAGAAGGAAAAAATATAATTTTTTAATTCTTTTCCCTTTACATCAATTTTCACATCTTGATAAAGATAAATTTAAAACAAATGTCATGAGGTATATAATTTATGAATAAATCATGATATAAAAGATATAATATTAAAGATCATTTGAATACCAAAAGATATGATTCATTTTGACAAGTTTTTTCTTTTGTAAATAGCAAAATGAAATATAAGAGAATAGAATAGTAAAATGTCTTAATTCATGCATAAGAAATCTCATGATTCATATAGAAAATTTTCTCTTAAATAAAATATAAGAATCATACAAAAATAAAAAGCAAGAGATCTTGATTCATAAAAGAAATTCAAGTTATAATTCCGAGGAATCAAGAGAAAAATCATCATTCATTTAGATAATACTCCTCTTTAGTAAATAATGATAAGAAATCTTGGGAGATCAAAGATCTTGATTTATAAAAAAATCTCAAGTATCAAGTTGATGATTCGGATAAAACTCATTCAAATTTAATTTGTGAAATCATCAAAATCACTATCTTAGTTCAAGAGATTATAGATTCATCACTAACAATCACTTACTGAAAAATCAAAAAGCTTTAGAGATATTTTCAAGAAAAATGCATTCTCCCCCCCCCTCCCCCTCCCCCCCTTTTTTTTTCAATTTAAGTGGTTTGATTTCTTACAACCATGCCTAAGTTTTTTACACCAAATCAAAACATGCATCATCGTTTAAAAACGAAAAAGCAAATTTCATCATAAAGAACATTAAAATCAATAAACCACAAATCACAAAAATCATCATGCATAACTTCAAAACATAAACTCAATAAGCATAATTTCATTAAACATAAAGCATATTTAATCAAAATTATTTTGGTTTTGCTAGTGAGCTTTATTAAGTATGTTGGATCTCCGGTCATAAGCCTTAAGCATCCACTATCAAAATTTTATTTTTGCTCATAGCTTTCGAGTTTAGAGATGTCTAAAAGAAGAGTGGGTTTGTTCTAGGAACCTATTTAGCTTTGGATCCCTCATGATTTGATTTATCATTCTTAGCTTTTGGTATTAAGTCATTTATGGTTCCTTTAGAAATCCAAACAAACTTATGTGAACCATACTTTTTGAATGGACATTTATATGCAAAATGACCATGTTTACCATAAAAATTATATTTGTTTTTAAAGGAAACATGTAATGAAGGTCATTTAACAAAGATAGTTAGCTTTTGTTGAGTGTTACTCACAAAGCCAATTCCTTTCTTTCTATGAACAAGACTCTTATTGGCAAGAATCATGTTTAAATATTTGCTACTAATTTTAAATTTTTCTAAAATTTGTTGTAATAGCAAATTTTCCTTTTTGTATGAATCTAACTCTCTACATTTAGAGCTTAACATATAATTATCATGCTTATTTTTTAATTTTTCAAATTCATTAGAAAGAGAAGCATGATCCTTTTTTAGTAATTTATAATTTTTACCAACTAATTTAAATTCATCAAATAAATCATGAAAATCATCAAGCAATTCATTATAAAGTAAGGACATTTCGGTTGAGTTATTTATCTCGTCGTCGAGAGCCATCAAAGTGAAGTTCACCACTTTGTCTTTATTAGTTTACTCATCTTCGGATACACTCAATTTGTCCCAAGTCACAATAAGTACTTTCTTCTTCTTTGATAGCTTCTTCGATTTATAGCAAGTTGTGTTATTTTTAGAATTAGTCTTTTTCATGAACTTTTAATTTTTTTTATCAAAAGTTCTATCTCATCATCACTTGAGCTTTTGCTCGAGTAGTCTTCTATTATTCGAAGTGTCAAATCCTTCTTGTTCTTTGGAAGGTTGTTCTCAAATTCGTCATATGCCACACAAGTCATTTCGTAGGTCATCAAGGACCTAATAAGTTACTTTAGGATCCTAATTTTTAGGAAGAGAATTTAAAATTATATTAATAAGTTTAAGATTTAAAAAACTTTTACCAAGTGCTTTTAAACCATTGACGACATCTGTAAAATGGGTGTACATGTCTCCAATGATTTTACTTGATTTCATACGAAACTATTCAAAATCATGCATCCAAAAGATTAACTTTAGAATCTTTAACCCTACTTGTGCCTTCATATGTGATTTCAAGAGTGTGCCAAATATAGTGCGTAGTTTCACAAATAGATACCCGATTAAATTTATTTTTATCTAAAGCACAAAACAAAGCATTCATCACTTTAGTATTCAAAGAAAATGATTTTTTCTCAAAGTCATTCCATTCATTCATAGGCTTAGAGGGGGTTTAACAACCAAGTTCAATGATATTTCATAAATCAAAGTTCAAAGAAAGCAAGAAAACTCTTATCCGAGTTTTCCAATAAGTGTAGTCCATCCAATTGAACATATGAGGATGAATGATAGAAAGACCATCTTGAAAGTCAAAAAAAGTCATATCTCTTGGGTGTTAATCCAATCGAGAAAAACTTGGCTCTGATACCAACTATTAGGATTAAGTCAGCACTAAGAGGTGTGAATTAGTGCTTTTAAAAAAATTACGTTGAGTCGAAAAACATCATTTCGATTAAAAGCGTATCAGAAATGTGTTTAACATAAAGAATGTATGAAGTGGAGTAAGCAGCTAAGTCAATAGGTAATATAAAGAAAAAGTAGAATAGATATGACAAGGAAGAGATCACACCGGATTTATAGTGGTTCGGTCATCGTGACCTATGTCCACTCTCGATTCCTCCTCATTGAGACCATCAACGTCCACTAATAGTTTTCCTTCAATGGGCGAAGAACAACCACTATTTTACAATACTTTCTCCTTTTTATGGGCTTAGGAGACAACCCTTACAAGCCTCACACCTCTCTTGAATGATCACAAAACTAGAAAGGGGGGAGGAGGACTCTTGGTACTTTTTCAATACTTTTACACCCCAAAATCTTAAGACTTTTGTTCACACTTTCGTGCTCTTTCATGTAGGAAAGAGTGGGATGTTTATAGGCTCCAATGGCTTCAAAAATGAAGCTAAAAAGTGTCTCATCCTCGGTCTCTAAGGTACTAGTAATATTACCATCATTATTGGGTGGTACCACTACCTGCAGACTGATACTAGGTGGTACCACTGCCTAGTCTGGTGATACTATCACCTAACAAAGCCTCGAAGACTAGGCTCTAGCGATACCATCGCTTGATAGGGCAATACAATTACCTGGTAGCATTAACTACCGACGGTACCACCGCCTAGTCTGGGCAGTGCCACCGCCTAACGTGGCTCTAAGTAGCTAAATGGGCCATCCAACTAGCCCAATTCAACCCAATTAAAGGCCCAATTAACCCATAATTGAGTTGGCATTGTTTCACTCTAATACCAAATCAATTAGACCTAAACTAACTTGATTTAGGCAAATTCTTACAAAGCACAAATCAAATGTTGTCTGGCATGTTATTAGTTCTTCTGGTATTTCATTTGATCTTTCGGCGTATCGTCCTTTCCTTTAGCGTATTGCCCAATCGGTATATTGACTCCCGTAACTTTCGATCTCCTTAGCACAATATTCGATCCTTTGGCTTGATGCCCAAACTTACGGCACGAAGTCCTTCTGCTGGCACGTCGATCGATCCTCCGGCCCAACATCTAATCTTTTGACATGTTCAACTCCGGCCCAACATCTGATTCCTCCTACTTCAATCAATTTGTCTCTCCTTGATTGAAGCTAGTCCTGTGTTACTCTAAATGCAGATTAGCTCACAAACTTATCAATTGATTTCATCATCAAAATCTGAGATTCAACACATCATCCATCTAATATCTCAAAGACCATATACTAGGTATGATACTATCATGCTCATATGGAATCTACTTGAGTTTTGCTCTAATCGGTTTCTCTTGAAGAACTCCTTTCTCTCTCAATCAGAATGACCCTAGCTAGGGATTTACTTGAGCGAGAACATATAGGATATTCCTCTCATGACATTGAGAGTGAATGATCCTCTATCAACATTCAATTGCCCTTGTAAGGTTAACTACAACTATTGATAATCGGCTATGTTAGATTTGGAGTTTCCAAACCTATAAGTCTAGTATCAAAGAGTGGAGTACTCATATAAGACATTCTTAATATCTCAAGTCTAAGGATAAGACACATAACTGGGCTGGGATGACAAAATTGCTGTATGATAATAAGGTATCATCAATCATCAACATCCTGTGAACAGATCATTCAGTGAACTTATTCTCCAATAAGCACCTGCACTATATCCTTAGTGTCCCTACATAAGGAGCTGAGACCAGCTGTCTCCATCATTGGATGGATATATAGTATATTAGTCTATCCAGTCATCTCAATATCCCTCTCGAATAACCTACGATTGAGAATATTTAGGATTTGTGTTTATAGGTGAATTAGTCTCATTATCAAGATCTCATCATGATCCAATTCTTATTGCATAGATCTAAGGACATCACAATATATGTAATATGAAACATAAAGTAATAATATGTCAATAAAAATAATAAGCAAAAAGATCATGCAATGTGTCATACGTGTTATCACTCACGTGATTGGCTTGTATGGCACCTATAGTTAGCAATCTCACATTTGACCTAAAGCCAATCATCTATATGTCTAATCCCCATCAAACTCCTATGATGCTCAAAGACAATATAAGATAACGACTTCGTTAGTGGATCTGCGATATTATCTTTGGATAGAACTCTTTCCATTACTATATCACCATGGGCTACGATCTTTCTGATCAAGTAGAACCTCCACAGAATGTGCTTGGATTTCTGAAAAGACCTAAGTTCCTTCACTTGAGTAATTATCCCATTGTTATTGCAATATAAGGGAATCAGCTCCTCGCTACTTAGCACAACTACTAAAGTTAATTTTAATTTGTACAGAATTAATTTGAATCTTAAGTTTACAAAGACATTATTAACCCTGCAATCAAATGTTGGATTAAAACACAGTTTCAATAATGAAATATTTATATTATGACATAGACAATTAAGGCATATCTCCAAGGAAAAAATTAAGATATTAGTCAAGGATGATATTTTGGAAGATTTAGATTTCATTGATTTTGTATTAAGGAAAAGAAAACTAGCCATACAAAGAAAAATACCACAAGATGTAAAGAACTCCTTAAGATTATTCATACTGATATCTGCAAACCACTCCATATTCCCTATTTCAATAGAAAAAAATATTTTATTATATTTATAGATGACCTATCCAGATATAGTTATGTATATCTAATATATGAAAAGTCTCATGCTGTTAACACTCTTAAAATGTGCATAAATGAGATCAAGAGAAAATTAGATAGTAAAGTTAAAATTATCAAATTTGACAAGGGTGATAAATTTTATAACATATATGATGAATTCAATCAGAATGTTGGTTCTTTTACTAAATTTTTAGAAAAACAAGGTATTTATGCTTAATATGTCTTACCAGATATGCCATAGCAAAATAACATTGCTGAAAGGTGAAATCATACTCTTATGAACATAATTAGGAGCATGATGAGCTATTCCTCTATACTTAAGTCAATATGGGGTGAAGCAATTAGGACAACCATATATATATTGAATATAGTTCCTACTAAATTTGTTCCATCAACTCCATTTGAGATATAATTGGTAGGAAACCTAGTTTGAGACATCTATATATTTGTTGGTGTCTTATAGAGATAAGAGTCTTCAATCCACATTAAAGAAAATTAAATCCAAGGACTATTTTTTAATTTTTTATTAATTATTTAGAAAAATCTAAAGGATACAAATTTTATTACCTTAATCATAGTACAGGGATAGTAGAATATGGTAATGCAAAATTCCTAGAAAATAACAAAATTAGTAGGAATGAAAAATCTTGAATGTTCAATTTTGATATCGAGGAGATATAGGTTAATTCTCCTTTATCATTTCTAATTAGAGAGATTATTATTCCTTAAATCACTAAAAAAATTAATGAGTGAATAACAAAATAACATTGATGAACTCTCATATGATGTTGATATAATTATTTAGGATCTTATAGAATAATCACAACCGATAGTTTTAAGAAGATCTCAAAGAAAAAAGAGACATAATTTCTTATGATTATATAATATATCTATAAGAATCAGATTATGATAGAAGAATAAAAAGAGACCCATTATTATTTTCATAAACTATAAAAGTAACAATTCTAAAAAATGGTATAAAGTCATAAAAGAAGAGTTAAAATCGATGGACTCAAATGGTGATTTTATGTGGCAATCCTTATAATAAGCTCTACGATCCTAATAGTTCTAATAAGCGATTTGTCCTCTCTAAGGTACTTTTTTAATAAACCAATTTGGTAAGATTTAAACTTTTCCTTTGATGAAATCTATCTATGGTGATGATGATATATTATTGTTGAGCCAAGATGTGTTATTGATGTTATTGTGATCCTTTAGTTTATTCTGGAGAAGACTTATTGTAATCACCGATAATTTCTCCCTTAACATAAATTAATTACTATAAATGATGTATTACTTTATTATTAACTTCTATATCTATGTACAATAGTTAAGGAAATAATTAAATTTAGTTTCCTTAATCACATGGATAAGTTAGGAATTCTACTAATCAATTAAATTATTAATTGATTCATTTCCTAATGAGTGATTTGATATTTAGGAAGTAAATAGTTTACATTCCATTTTTGTGTGTTATAAGAAATAAATATTATATTACTTTTTTTTATGTAAAAGTAAAAGAAAAATAAATTAAAAATAAAAATTAAATTATTACTTATCTTTCGGGAAGATCTTATCTTCTCCTATATAAAGGGGTTACTCCTCTCTCATTCCCCACCAAGCCTAATAATGAGAGGATTGAGGAGAGAACTTTCTGGAGAGATGATATCGAGGAAGAGATAATCGAAGAGAGGTAGGATCCTTTTTTTTTCAATTAGCTTTGATTTATGTTTTGAAATCTTGATGTTAAGATTGTTATAATTTTTGATGCATAATGATGTTTTAATTTCGAAATTCATGATTAGTAAATAATGATAAATATTTTATGATATTAGAATTATTATTTGATTTATATTGATCTCTTAAGCTTAAGTGAATTTTTAATATTAATTTAATTATTAAAATTCTTATTTTTGGATTAGCATAATAGTTCTAATTTATTTAATTAGATATATCTATGTTTCAAGAATTATGTATGAATTTCTATAATGTAATTAGTTTTAAATTTAAGATCATGAATTTAAAGTTTTAATTAATGTATTTAAGTCATTCTTTAATAATTTTAAATATTAAAATCTAATTTGATAAGAGGAGTCTAATTAGGGTTTGACTTGAGTCAAGTTGATCGATCAGATTGTATCGACTCTGCCCATGTGGTCATGTATGACTTAGCTCATATGACCAAATACAACCTAGCCCATGTGACTCGACATGACCCAACCTATGTGGCCGGGTAGGAGCCAACCCATATGACAAGGTATGACCCAACCAATGTGGCCAAGCATGACTCAACCCATGTGGCTAGGTACGATCTAGTCCATGTGGCTATATATGACCTAGCCTATATGGTAAGGTATAATTCAACCATGTGGCTAGGCATGAGTCAGCTCATGTGGCTAGGTACGATCCAATCCATGTGACCATGTATGACCCAACTCATACGGTAAGGTACAACCCAACCATGTTGCCAAGCATGGGCTAGCTCATGCGGCTAGGTATGACCCAGTCCATATGGTCAAATACGACCCCAACTCATGTGTCTAAGACCAACTCGCAAGCAAAGTATGACCTAGTTTAATGGTAAGCTCAGCCCAACTTATAAGTGAGGTTTAGCCTAGTCCATGAAGTTAAGCATGCCTAACTATGCGATTGGCATTAGACATATCGTTGCTCCTTTTATATAGCCCGTCGTACCTCAACTCAACCTAGTACATGGAATAGGTATATGTAGTGTATGTGACCCATCCAAGACTCAAGTGGGTTAGCACTATACGACATAGCCCAATTTCCTCCCTCTCTATTGGTTTAAGCTCATTAATTGATTAAATCAGACAGGTTTGATCAGTTAAAGCCGGTTTAGAGTGATTCTAGACTAACTTGACTAGTTCAAACCTATTTGATCTAATTGAGATCAATCAAATCTAAATTAGACCGGTCTAGGATGATTTCAGACCGGTTTTATAAGGATTTGAGATTGGTTCCGTTAGATCATAATTGAATTGAGTTTAGTTTAAGTCAATTAAGCTATTTCAATTAGGGTTTTGGTTGATCGAGGACTATTAAGAGATTGATGTTTGATGTCTTTATGATTTGATGAATTTAAAGATTTTATCTAAAGATGTCATTTGAAAATGATTATTGGTTTTTTATTTTCTTATGTTTATGATATTGATATGATTAGTATCATATAGTAGATGCGATTAAACTAGTAGTTCACATTAGGAGTGTAACCTGTGAAAGGAGTTACGGGCCCATCACAGTGGGAGCCACCAATGAACACAGTCTAACATATTTACATTAAGTATGATCTCTCATAATATTTAATCATATTAATTTTTGGATGTATATGTGAGTGAATGGATGAGTGTAAATAAATGATCATGGATGTTTATGCATCCCTACTGAGGGCAGATATGACGATTTCTTTCGGGGATTAGCGGGCCATTAGATATGATGGTTAGATGATTCCTCCATCCGTTGTTAGGAGGAACGTGTCCCCACTTGGGCGGGTGAGGGATACCACTTCATCCGCTATTGGGAGTGCAATATGAATTATCTTCATCCGCTGTTGGGAGAGTGCACCATTTGGTGATGTATGCCTTTGTTATTATGTATGTGTTGCATGTGGCTGATGTATTATTTTATTTATTATGTAAGAAATTATCATCATTTTTTGATGCATAAGTTTTATGATGAATCGACATATTTTCTTATTGAATTATTGATATTTATTTATATTTCATGAATATTGAAAATTATTTTTATGATTTTTCTGAGGTTCCTACCGTGTGGTTGCTGATATGTTTTTATTTTATATTTATTTCAGAGTAATATACTATTGTGTAATAGATTTGAAGCTCGGGTGGAAGAGACTTATGACCCTATTGACCCTATCAAAATGATGTTGTTATTTTTCTAGTTAATAGAATATTTATTAGTGTAAAAACAATGATTTGAATTCAAAGACGAATGGAAAAAAGGGGTGGGGGAGGAAGTTTATTATATAAATTATGGATAATAAAATACTGATTTATTATCCTTTTTATAAATCCAAGATGTGACACTTATTATAAACTTATTATTATTATTGGTGATAGTGGAGGTTTGAAGTAAACCATGGTCCTGTAATTTTTCTCACATTGGATTTTTTACATAAAAAATTAATATTTTATTTTGTGATTGATTCATTATTCTACTGTTTATATTTCTCTGATTAATATTTGTTTTTGGTAACAAGTTAATATTTTGATGAGAAATCCATTTTAATATACAAAGAGAGAAAATTTTTTTTCCGCTATAATAGTTTTTCTCAACACATCTTGCTTCGACTCGACTATCACATGTTTTATGAGTGTTCTATGTACATTTATCATGAATTGTTAAGATAATATGAATTATTTAAATATCTTGAACTTCTTATATAATAATTTAGTTTATTTATGTCGTCTAATTTAAAGAGAATTATGATAAGTCATAGTCTATTCAAATACTATGGTTCTAGACTATAAATAGGGGAGAGATCTCCTTATATGATGTCAAGAGAGTAAACGGAGAGTGGTTGTAAAATATTAGGCGCTTAGGTTTTTTTCTATTTTTCTCCTCTCTTTTTTTTAATCATGGTTACATGCACGCCATAGCATATGAAACTTCTTTAGAGAAAAAAGAAAAGAAAAGAAGGCTAAAACTTTGTCCTCATCATGCAAAGTCATCGGGGAGTAAGAGAAGAACTCGAAATCAAAAGAGAAATAGCAAAGATCAGCAATTAATGAATATATTGTTGGAAAATCTCTCGAAAAGATGATGGGCATTAAGAATTGGAAATTTAAAAATTTAAAAATTCTTACTAAACATGATAACTTGTATTCTCTTAGACCTCATATCTCTAAGCCTCTTTTAGCTCTACCTCATCACTTCTCCTTATTGTGTATATAATGCATTATTCTCTTAGACCTCAAATCTCTAAGCCTCTTTTATCTCTATCTCATCACTTCTCTTTATTGTGTATATAAGGCATTACATAAGCCTCTACTTGTAGAGGAGTAAACTCAAGATATTGACTCCAACTATACTAATAACCCTGGACTCTTAAACCAAAATCAAATTTAATCATAAAGTTTGTTTTAATATTCCAACACATACTAAAAAGTTGATAGAAAATAAAAATTTTCACTATATATATATATAATTAATACAAAGAATCACTTTATCTTAAATTAACCTAAACCCAAACTCAAAATCTTTATATACCCTCTTGCATAAATATGAAAAAACTCAGTATGTTGGGAAGATTGTTGAGGTGAGATGCGTCAATATCAGGAAAATTTTATATGAGCCATCTGGCTATCGTTGAACCATAAGATAATGCATTAAATTTTGGTGCTATGATTATGAAATAATAATTTGACTATCATCCCATCCAAATAAATTGCAAGTTGATGTTATGTCATTATCGTTAACAACATCGAGTTATCATACTTGTAAGATTGTGATTTAGCTAACATATCGATCAGATGAATGTGACATATCATAGGGCTCATGTATTCTATCCACATGTCACTTTACTATAAAACAAAAAAAAGTGGGAGTAAGAAATTAAGGGTTGGGTATGGTTTGATTAAAAATGATTCCATTATGAAGATGCAAAATAAGGATGAGACTTATGATCATGTCATTGTAGAAAATTCTTTAAATCCGAATAATTATATAAAATATCCTCTATTTGATATGACTCTTCTCATTTCCTTATAGATTGAAGACCATATTATTATTATTATTATTATTATTATTATTATTATTGATGAGGGTAATAATGGCGATAAGACTCGGGCTGACGTCAGTTACCTCGGATGACGCCTTGCACCTCGGTTGACCTAGCAACACCTGGTCAAACAACACCAGAATGCCGACCGAGGCACGCCGCTATCTTGCAGGAGCCCAGCCCCGCACGACACGCCAGCAGCAATGTCAGACGTCATCAGAGGTACGATCCTGTCCCCAACGGACAGGCGCATCAGGCAACACTAAACTACCTTATAAATACCCTCGCATTCTAAATGAGAGGGGGAGAAAAAAAGAGGAAAAAACCCCCTACTACATTTTGCTGACTTACTCGTCGGAGGGGTCGGGTCGAGCAACCCGACCCAACCTGTGTGCAGGAACGAAGGCGAGGAGGCGTCTCTCACCGGATGCACAGGCGAAGAGCCCCCTTTCGGAGGAAACGACAACCCTCCTCCACAGTCAAACCGGCCCAAACCAAGTGACCCCCGCGGCCCCGAAGAACCCTCATGGGAGATCCCCCGTCTTACGGACCCGAACCGAGCCGTGTCGGCCCCGAGGCCACGGCTTAAAGTTGTTCACATGATCAATTATTAATTATTATTATTAGATGATTGGAGACCAAGTTATAGTAGAATTGACTGTCCTGATTTCCCTATTTTATATATATATATATATATATATATATATATATATATATATATGAGCCAGATTCAATGATTGGATGGTACACATCCCTCGTGACATTATCCCGCCCGTGTTTCGTATCCTTCTTCTATAAATAGGGAGGAATCTCACGCACCAAATTGAAGGAAGTGCAACCTGCAAGGCTGACACGACTCTTCCAGCGTCTCCCGAGTTCAAATCTCTCTCCTCATCGCACGGGCACACACATCTACTGTTAGCAATAGCGAAGATGACGAGAAAAGGCTTGCGAAACCTCTTGGCGTGCAAACCCTTCGGCCGTCGCCACCACAGAGACAGCCAGTCCGCCGCAGCTACCGCTTCTTCTTCTTCTTCTTCTTCTTCGTCGCCGTCGTCGTTGGAGGAGAAGGTGGCGAGAGCAGAGGTAGTTGTTCTCAAATGGGACCCGGAATCCTCCGCCTACGCCAAGATCACTTCCCTCTTCTATGAAGACCGCTCCGAGGCCCGCAAATTCCTGGCTGAGGCCTCCGACCTGCAGCGCGCCATGCTCGTCTTCGTCGCGGCCGCCGAGCCCGCGAGCCTTTCCCACCCGTGCCTCGTCCGCGCGCAGACCCTCATGCAGGCCTCCATGCGCCGCCTCGAGAAAGAGTTCTTCCAGATCCTTGCCGCCAACCGCGACCTCCTCGACCCTGAGTCCGTCTCAGTCCGCTCCGCCTACTCCAGCGTCTCCGAGGGGCCGGACTATGATCCCTGGGAGAACTCGCCAGAGGAGGAGGCGCACTTGGCCGGGAAGTCTATCGGCGAGGTCGAGCGCGCCGCCGGCGTAGTCATGGCTGACCTCCGCGCCATCGCCGATACCATGGTCTTCGCCGGCTACGGAAGGGAGTGCGTCAGGACCTACAAGTCCCTCCGCAAGTCCATCGTCGACGAGGGCCTCTACCGGCTCGGCTTCGAGCGCCTCGCCCCTGCCCAAATCCAGAAGCTGGACTGGGCGCTGCTGGAGATAAAAGTCCGGTCTTGGCTAGTTGCCTCCAGCGTCGCCGTCAGGACCCTTTTCCACGGGGAGCGCGTCCTCCTGGACCATGTCTTCGCCGGCTCCGACGCCATCCGGGAAGTCGTCTTCGCTGACATCGCGGGAGAGGCCGCACTCCAGTTCCTCGGCTTCCCGGAGTCAGTGGCCAAGTCGAAGCGGTCCCCCGAGAAGCTATTCCGACTCTTGGACTTGTACGACGCTGTCACCGAGCTGCGGCCGGAGATCGAGCTAATCTTCTCCTTCGACTCCACCGCCGCTATTCGGGTGCAGGCTCTCGCGTCACTCTCCAAGCTCGCGGAGGCCGCGATCGCCACCCTCGCCGATTTCGAGTCGGCGATCATGAAGGAATCGTCCCGGTCGACGGTCCCCGGTGGTGGGGTCCACCCGGTGACCCGCTACAACATGAACTATATATCGCTTCTCGCCGACTACCAGTCCGCCCTCGTGGAGATCTTAGCCGACTTCCCCATTCAGACTCCAACCCCCGTCCCTGCTTTCCTCTTCGATACGTCGCAGGCACCCACGGAGCAGCAGCTTGCTGTCTCTGGTTCTTCCTCACCCCCAGCCTCCTCCTCCTCCAGCGAAGGGAGCCGCCGCTCGGCAATTGCCGCGCGGTTCGCGTGGCTGATCCTCTCCCTACTGTGCAAGCTAGACGAGAAGGCCGCAGCGTACCGTGACGTGGGCTTGTCGTACCTCTTCCTGGCGAACAACCTCCAGTACATAGTGAACAAGGTGCGGTCTTGCCGACTGCGGGAGTTGCTTGGGGAGGAGTGGGCGACGCGGCAGGCGGCGAAGGCGAGGCAGCACGCGGCGGAGTACGAGAGGGCGGCTTGGGGACGGGTGGCGGCGACGATTCCGACCGGGAATGTCTCAGCCGGAGAGGCTAGGGGGCGGATGCGGGCGTTCAACGCGGCGCTGGAGGAGGCCTGCGCAGCCGAATCCGGGTGGGTGGTGGTGGACGCCGCGATGCGGGAGGAGGTGAGGGCGAATGTGCGCAGGATGATACTGCCGGCGTATCGCGGGTTCTACACCCTGTGGGAGGCGGCGATGGAGGAGGCGGCGGCGGTGCTGCTCTCGCCGGGCGACGTCGGGAACCGGCTGGGAGAGCTCTTTTCCGGTTCGGGTTCGTACCGGCCCAAGGCATCATTATCCCGGACCGTGTAATTTTGGTTTATTTTGTTTAATCTATTTCAGATACTTCTTATAGATAAAAAATTTAGATTGTAATCCATTTCACGTTGTTCACTGTTCCTCATAAGTTGCATGATACCGATGTCTGTGTTGCTTGTTCTGAATCAAAGATGTGCTACTCCTTGACTTTGGTGACCTCTAGACATCAGTGTAGTGACTTATGATAACGAGCAGGCTGTTACGTCGTCGACAAAATCTCACCTTAAACAGAGTTTATTGTACATCATTTAATTTAATGTAATTAATAAGACCATCAATGGTTTAATTAGTCCTACCGTCGTATCCAGTATTGAAAATTGAATGATTCAGTTGCAAATACAGAGTCCATAAGGGGAGAAAGACTCAATATGTGAAGAGAGTAGAGAGCTGTGGTCTTCTCATTTATCATGGTACAAAAGTGGAACAATGGCTGCTATGGTCATTTGTCATTCCGCATGGGCTTATATATATGTTGTATATAATCTCTTACAGCACCAAAAGTGTTCACCACTATTTCTTTCCTTTCCAATCAAATCTTGAGATACATAAGAGTATTTGTGATAGTCAATTTTAATTCACTAATGATTTATTTTTTATTTCTTAATTCTAATTGTTGATTAACTTTTAATAATACTCACCAATTACATTCTTGCTACTCATATTGGAATTATGATTCAATTAGGAATCCAAAAGAGAATCTTGATAAATTAAGACTTAGTTCTAAGTATATGATAAGAAACATAATATCAACTAGCCACCTTTCACCACTCTAGAACTATACCATATTGACATTTTTTGTCTACTGTAGTAGAAGCTCAAAAGGTAGCTCGGGTCAGTTATTGAGCTGCTAGGATGTCGAGTTGCCAAGCTGCTTTCCCTATGGAATATCTATATGAATATTCTATGAAGATCATAACGTAGTTCAAGTCAATAATGGATCGATTCCCTTGTGGAATATTCGTAGGAATATTTTTATAAGACCATACGTCAATTCAGGTTGGTTAGCTTCCCTACAAAATACTTGTGAGAATATTCTCAAAAGACCATTAGGCAATTCGAGTCAGTTACAAACCGACTCCCCTATACAATATTTGTAATAATATTCTTGAAAGATGAAAAGGTAATTCGATATAGTTACGAACTATATTTTCTAAAAGATTTTCACAAGATATTATTCCCTCTTGAAGTTAGTATAAAAATATGTCCTTAGCGCCAAAGAAAATGGGACAATTGAGAACTAACTTAAGCATCAAAGGGATAGGCTCGGGAAACCCCTTCCGGCCTCAGTCTTTGTGGAGGAACAAGGTCGAAGAAATCATGCTCTTTTCCGGATAACTCCTCATATATGGATCAAGGCTACATCATGCTAACACGGATGTCAATGTTATTTTCCCATAATATTTTGATGCTAGAAGGAGGGCCCGATATTGTAGAAGTATTTGTGGGCTGTCCTTATTTGTGAACATTCTAGTGAGGCTCTGCCTTTGACCCATAACACATTTACTCAAATAGGACAATAGCCATCTTTACCTTACATAGATACGTCAACCTCACTGCAGGTACCACTATAATACTAGCATACATTTAACAAACCTAGACCTTCATCTCTACAAGTGTTGGTAGACCATCTCCTCATTCTTGTCGAGTTATTATTAAATCTCACCCAATAGATGTAAGCATTAGCTAACATAATACAAGTGATCGCCTCACTCCTACCTCAATCAAACCAACAAGTGGTGCCACAGAATCAGTCATTAATGACGGTTCCTCAACCACTGGCGTTGATGTCCATTGGAGTCCTCCCACTCGATGAACTTCCAACCCCTCAGGAGTATCCATGACCTATCAAACCACTAGCTGAGAGAGCTCCCCAACCATGAAATTTAGTAGGCTACCCCACCATCGCTCTGCTCCACTTGAGTTTGAGACCCACTTGACCGACTCAATAGACAACTCCTTGAGGATTTGATTACAACAAATAGATCGATGCCTAGAAAAAATACACCATGACTTCCACCAATCCAGGGGTGAGAGATAGATCGACTCCACATTGGGTCGATCTCGGTTTATTTAGGACATTGAAGAGGAGCTGATCCCCATTAATTTTTGCCTCCCATTATTAGAAACCTTTGATGGCACTACTAACCTAATGGAGCACGTTGTTGCCTTCCGGACTCAGATGCCACTATATGGCACCTCGGATGTCTTGATATGTCATGCCTTCCCAACCACCTTAAGAGGTTCAATAAGAGAGTGGTGTGCTCGTCTAAAACTACTTTTTATTTGTTCCTTCACTCAACTAGCATAGGAGTTCAAGATCCACTTCCTTGGAAATGTGTGTTTGAGGCTCATGGCAACAATGCTTCTAGGATAAAGATAAGACGAGGAGGAGACACTTGCAAACTTCTCAACTGATTCACCAACAAGATCCAAGGCATGAACAATGTTCACCCCTCACTCGTGATTTAGTCCTTCATGATGAGACTTAGGCTTTTCTATTTCTTTTAGTTGTTAGTAGAAAGAACACTAACAATAGTGCCTAAAGTACTTCAAAGAGCTAACTAGTATATTGTCATTGATGCAATGGTCTCAAATAAGCATGGGGAACCCCATAAGAGACCGAGACAAGAGCGACCATAATCTACCCTTACCCCGAGACTGCCACAGTTGAGAAGAAGTGAATGACTCAACATGCCTCGCCTAAGGTCTGAACTACCCACTAGAACCTGATTAGAATGAAAGTTTTCTTACAAATAAAGGAAAAAGGCTTATCGAGAGACCCCCAACTGATGAGGACCCCACTTGAAAAGAGAAACAAATCTAACTATTATCATTTCCATCGTGATTACAGCCATGATACAAAGAATTGTCATGATATAAAAGAACAGATCAAGGAGCTTATATGATGGGCAGTTCGACCTCATGAGTCGAATACGTCACATTGTTGGCGGTTCATTCGAATACGTCACAAGCTATCACCCCGACCTCAAGAGTCGGTCGAAAGACAAATCAATATCATTGTTGGCGGTTCGACCTTAGGAGGAGACAACATCTCAAGTCACAAAGTTTATGCTTGAGCCATCATTAGCAAGCACCCCAAGACTAATGGTGACTAGGAAATAACTTTCAAGGAAAAAGAAATAGAATACCTCGACCCAAACCACGATGATGCCTTGGTGGTCTCTGTAAGGATAGGTAGTGCCCATGTAAAAAGGGTCATGATTGATACAGGTAGCTCTACTAATATCCTTTATTTCAATTCCTTTCAAAAATTAGGCTTACAACTGATAATCTCACCCCCATAACTTCCTTGCTAACGAGATTTATAAGCGACTCAATCTCCCCCCTTAGAATCATAAACCTACATGTCACATTTGGAGACTAACCATGTTCAAAGATAGTTATGACCAAGTTCATGATGGTTAATATCCCCTTAGTATATAATGCCATCATAGGTCAACCTACATTGAAGAGACTATAGATAGTCATTTCAACATATTACATGATGATAAAATTCCCAACTAGCACTAACATTAGTGAATTAAGGAGCAACCTATATGAGTCCCGACAGTGTTACCTCATGGCTGTCTCCTTACACAAGAAAGTTCGATTTGAGGCATCACCTACGGACCCAAGAGATTTCACCAAACCCTTTTTACACTTGGAGCTGACTGAACCACTAATCAAAACACCCCTAGATAAGGCTTGCCCTGATTGGGTCATCAAGATAGGCTTAATGTTGTTTAATGAAAAGAGAGTACAACTTATCAGTTTTCTCAAGAAAAATGTTGAGGTGTTCACATGGTCACCAAGGGATGTGTAAGGAATTGACTCGAATATAACTCAACATTGTTTGAACATATCTCCTCGAGCTCGACCAATCAAACAAAGGCCTCACAAATTTATCCCTGAACACCAATAAGCTATTAGCAACAAGATCGATAAACTACTAGGAGCATGGTTTATTATCGAGCTGCAATACCTGTAGTGGCTCGCCAACATTATACTTGTTAAGAAGTCAAATGAAAACTGAATGATGTGTATCGACTATACCAATCTCAACGAAGTATGCTCGAAGGACAACTATCTAGTCTCTTAGGTGGATCAACTGGTTGATGCCACCTTAGTTCATAAACTCCTTACAGTTAGGGATGCATTTTCAAGATATAACTATATAACAATGGCATTAGAAGATCGAGAGCATACTTTCTTTACCACCGACTGATGGACATATTGCTACCAAGTCATGTCATTCAGGCTGAAGAATGCAGAGGCAATATACCAAAGGATGGTGAATAAGATCTTCAAGCACTAAATTGGGAGGAATGTTAAAGTATACGTAGATGATGATTTGATGGTGAAGGTCATGAGTGTTAGTAAAGTGAAGATGAAAATTTTTTATAGGTAGTAGATACTTCGTAGTAGGATGTAGTTTATATTCCAAAAATACAAAAGAATCTAATTTCTTTAAGTTTGTTATATTCTCATGGTTATAGTTACAAGGCTGAAGATGAAGTTGTATAGTCTCAATAAAATGAAGATTATATCTATCGTTAAGAAGAAAATATAGTAAAAAATTTCAAAGGGATATAAATAGGTTATACATAAAAAAGATGGTAAGTGCCTATAATAGTGAGCTTTTTTCGTAATGCAAAAAATGAATAGTGATATTTATTATTTCAATGATGTATATGATTATTAGGAAAAAAATATTATCTGTGGTAAGATGGTGAGATGAATGTCTTTTCGGAATCAAGTAGTATTATTTATTCCATTCCAATTATACATGATATATTGAAGAGTTTGTTGGAATCATATGTTAGATCATGAATTGTTTCAGTATGTATAGTTGTGATGAATTCTTCAAGCCAATGATTTAGTTTTTACATAAGATACAAAGTGAAAAAATACTTATGAAGATGGATATTGTTATAGTTGGTAAATATTTTAAAGGTCCTGAATATATTCTAGCTAATTGGGAGGAGCCTTGATGAAATTTAAACTCCCTGATAGATTAAGATTAAGATTTAATTAGGGATCTAAGTTGGAAGAGTAGTATTGATGAATTAGGATTTATTCTTATAGATGCGAGTCTCAATGTTATAGTGAGAGGAAGAGATACAAAATTTTGGGTACTCTTGAGAGTATTCTCTAGTAGAAGAGTTATTCGAAAAAAATGTACACGGATTATGTTTGAGTAGAGATTAGAGATAGCTTGATTTTTATCATATAATGATAGATTTTATTTCTTCGTAGAGATATGCAATGAGTTATCAAACTATATTAGATCTTACGTTGCTTTTCTATTATATTTATTATTTATTAATCTCTTGATTTTCTCTTTTCGTTTCCGCTCGCGCCTAACCATCTCCTTAGCATGATAGGTTTTCTCGCTCCTAACAATCCCCTCGAGCGTGATGGCTTCTCTCTTCTTTTTCTCTCTTCTTTCTTAGTGATGATCTCATGTTCGTAGATCATGTGCCAGAATGAACCTCTCGCTATCAATGAAACTTCTCATCTATTCTCTTACCTGCATGCGTGCTTGTCAACCCCATACATTTTGCAGCTGAAACGTTAAACTGCAAAGTCGCAATCCCTACCCATTCTTCATCGTCCAGTAACTGAACCTTCACATCATCGACAAAACTGACCTTAGAAAGCCAAAAATGAGCCGTACTGTGTGGCTGATCAATCACGAAAGTATCATGATAAGTTATGACTGCTCTCTCTGATCGTATGAACATGTTGACTGGTTTATAGCTAACAGCAGAAGAAGTCAACCAGTTTATTAGACTTCTTTCCACAGCCCATTCGGCCAACTTCGTTCCTGACTTCTTCTCCGAGTTCTTCGCACGTGCATCGTAATGTGCACGCAAACTTAGCTGTGGCTAAGTCTTTCTTCAAGGCAATCTTAGCATCCAACATGCATGTACGCTGATGCAAAACCCTAGTGATAATTTCAAAAGATGTTATTGTCTTTCAATGGCTTCCTACTTTAACTCTCTCTTTTTTCATGAGCGTTCGACATCTATCAGAAAGTCTTCATAGCATAGCATGTGAAGCCTCTTTCGAGAAAAGAAAAAGAAGAGAAGACTAAAACTGTTTTTGTCGTGCAAATTCGTTGAGTGAGAGTAGAACCTGAAATAAAAAAAACAAATATAAAAATTATATACTAGAAAATCAATATAAGATTAAACTCCTTATCTATATCCATGGTAAAAATTAAAATTTTTACTATATAAAAAATAATATAAGGAATCAATTTTGTTTTGTTTAACCTAAACTCAAACTCAAAATTCTTATGCATTATCACACATAAACCCTCTCTAAATCTATTAAAAAGAATTCAAGAGCACCAAACGTAGTTTCCTCTGTACCTCTCACTCTCATCAAAATCTTGAGGTGCATGCATGATATATTTATAATAATAAAATTTAATCCAATAAGATTACTCTTTCTACTTAGATTCATAATTCAAATTCAAATTATAATCTAAAAAAGCATTTGAATCTAATTAGGATTCATCCAAAAAATTGAAAATTTAATTAAGATTCCTAAAATACCAAACAATGATTCATAAGAATAACACAATCATAATAATTGTGCAACCAAACTTAGATACTAAGTCTTGCAAGGTTCCCAAACAAAAAAGTTGCTGTATTAATCATTACTGTCCTTTCATCTCGTGTATGAATGCATGTACCTTGATGCAAACCCCGTGATGATTTCAAGATATGTTGCATGCCATCCTTGCTGTATACGCACCTTTCACTTTCATTGGCTTCCTACTTACGACTATCTCATGTTTTGTGAGGGATTCTACATTAATTATCAGAAACCTGCAGTAATTCCACGGCATATGAGGTGTCATTAGAGAGAAAACGAAAGAAGAAGAAAAGTCACAAAAATTATGTGCCATCATTGAAAGTCTACGTTAATGACCAGAAGCCTACATGTGAAAGGATTCAATACTAATTATTTAGATCCTAAATTTTGATAATAAAATTAATTGATAAATTTATAAACTTATAAATATTTGAAATAAGTGATGCATAAGAAACTTTGAATATGGACTTGAATCATTAAACGATAAATCATTAAAATAAGAGATCTGGGTCGAAGAGTATCATGTTAAAGATTGAATATTGAACCATAATGATTAAGTATTACATCAAGAAGATCAAATATTATGAAAGATCAACATGCCGATAGATTAGATAATATGCCGAAAGACAGGACGATGTGTCGAAGGTTCGGACGAAGTACTAGATAAATAGATGATATGCTGGATAATGTGTTGAAGGCTTCATGATTATAATTAGAGTTGTTAAGTCTTGATCGAAGTCGTTTAGAGTCTAATTGAGTTGATTTTGGGGTATAAACATGCTAACTTGATTAGAAGTCCATTAGGCTTGAACCACGGGTGAATTAGGCCCATTGAAAAGCTAATTTAGTGACCTAAGGTTGGGCTGAGCGATGGTACTGCTTGTGAGTTGGAAAGCATGGATTGTGCTTTTCCGAAAATCATGACGGTAGTACCGCTAGTGTCAACAATATTACTGATTAGGTCAGCGGTAGTATCACATAGGTAGGTAGTGGTACCGCCATAGCCCAGGTTCCTAGGCTTTATATAATGGTAGTACCACTAGTACCAAAAACCCTAGGGATTTAAATTTTTGGCTTCATTTTTTAAACCATTTGGGGTCTATAAATACCCCACTCATGCTTGCTTTATAAAAGCATGAAACCTTATGATTTTAAATATATAAACTCTCTTAAAAACTGTTAAGTCATTTCATCCTTGAGTTTAGAGGTCATTTTATAAGAGGTGTGAGGTTATATTATAAAAAAGAGGTGTGAAAGTTCTCTGAAAATCGATGGCCTTGAAAGAAGAGGAATTAGGAGTGGATATAAGTCGAGATGACCGAACTACTATAAATCTGGTTTACATTTCTCTTTATATTCTTTCTTGCTATTACTAATTAATTTAGTTATTCACTATCTTTACTTCCATTCTAAGTTAAATACATTTTCAATATATATTTTTCAATTAAAATTTTTAAATTAAAATTTTATTTCAAAAACACTAATTTACTCTCCTCTTTTAGTGCTTTTACTATCATAACAATTGACATCAGAGCTTGATTCTCTCAATTGGTTTAGCACCCAAAAGAGATTAAATATCTTTATTTTGACAATTAAGAGGGTCACTCTGTCACTCGTCCTCCTATGTTTAGTGGGACAAACTATAATTATTGGAAGACACGAATGCAGATTTTTTTATTTCTATGGATTTTGATTTGTGGGATGTTATTGAATACAGTTTTCAAAAACTTTCTAAATCAATAAATGAATGGAATGATCTTGAAAAGAGAATATTTTCTTTAAATACTAAAGCTATGAATGTTTTATTTTGTACTTTAGATAAAAATAAATTTAATCATGTTTCTACATATGAAATTACATATGATATTTGACATATACTTGAAATTACTCATGAAGGCATAAATATAGTAAAAAAATTTAAAATTAATCTTTCGGTACATAGTTATGAATTATTTAGAGTGAAGTCAAGCGAAACTATTAGTGACATGTATACCCATTTTATGGATGTTGTCAATGATTTGAAAGATCTTAGTAAATGTTATACTAATCTTGAATTGACTAATAAAATTTTAAGATCTCTTTCAAAAAGTTGGGATCCAAATGTTACTGCAATTAAAGAAGTAAAGGACTTAAACAACTTTTCTATTGAAAAACTTTTAGGATTATTAATGACATATGAAATGACTTGCAAGGCATATAAGGAACAAGAGAAAAACTTTCTAAAAAATAAGAAGGATATTGTACTTAGAACCAAAGAAGTAAAGCTCAAGTGATGATGATGATCTAACACTCCTCACAAGAAAATTTAAAAAGTTTATGAAAAGGAACAAAACAAATTCTATAAGATAAGAATCTAAGAATAAAAATGAACTTAAAAAGGATATAATAATTTATTATGAATACAAAAGGCCAAAGGTACTTTAAAAATGAGTGTCCATAATTGAAGAAAAAGCTTCTAGCACAAAAGAAGAAGAAAACACTTAAGGAAACTTGGAATAAATCAAGTACATCAGAAGATAAAGAGTAAATCAATGAAGATGAAGTAGCAAACTACTCATTAATGACTTTCAATGATAAGATATATGACTCAACTAAAATTTTTTTACCTTATAATAAATTATTTGATGCATTTTATGATTTATATAATGAACTCAAAACAATCGATAAGAAATATAAATTGCTAGAAAAGGATGATATATCTCTTTCTAGTAAATTTAATAAAGGTTATGTATATAGAAGGAAAGAGTCGATTTTATGAGCAACAAGACTCAACAAAAGCTAACTACATTTATAAAAGGACCCACATTACATGTTCCCCTAAAGTTAAATATAATTTTTATAGAAGATTTTATCATTATGCTTATACATATTCATTTAAAAAGTATAATTCTCATAAATTAGTTTGGGTTCATAAGAAAACTATAAATGATTTAATATCAAAAGTCAAGAAAGGTAGATCTAACCATGAAAAACCTAAAGTTAAATAAGTATTTAAAACAAACCTCTCTTTCTTATATGTATGTCTCTAATTGAAAGCTAGGAGCAAGAGATGATATCTTAATAATGGATGCTCAAGATATATGACCAAAGATGTAACACATTTCTTAAAATTTATTAGCTAAGACGGAGGATATGTCACATTTAATGACAACAACAAAGGAAAAATTATTGATAAAGGAAATATAGTGCTAAAGCCATTAACCCTGATGAGCATTTCTACTAAATTAGATATGAATAATGAATGATAATGCTTTAATTAAAAGACTTATAGAGGTATGATATGTAGCTTACTATATCTTACTATAATTAGACCTGATATAATATTTAGTGTTAGGCTTTGTGCAAGATTTTAATCCAATCCTAAACAATCCTGTTGTAAAGTAGTTAAAAGAATTTTTTATTATGATATCCAAAATCTAAAAATTTTGATTTGATTGCATATGCTGATGTTGACTTTACATGATGTAGAATATATAGAAAATGTACCTTTGGAATATGTTAGTTTCTAGGTTATGCACTTATTTCTTAGTTTTTTAAGAAATAAAATTTTATTGCATTATTTACAACCAAGGCTAAATATGTAGTAGCAATAGATGCATATTGTGCACAAGTAATTTGAATGAAGAATACCTTAGAAGAATATAGACTTTATCTGAAAAACATCCCTATAAATTATAATAATACTAGTGCAATTTGTTTAATAAAGAACCATATTCAATACTCTAGGACTAAATATATTAATATAGATATTATTTTATTATGGATCATATTAATTATCAAGATATATCTTTAGATTTTATTGACACAAAATATCAATTAGTAAATATTTTTACTAAACCATTGAGGAACAACTTAATTTTATTAGAAGAGAATTAGACATGTTAATCATTCAAATGCATGAATTTTTCTCATATAATTTTTTTTTTGGGGACATTCATTCAAATGGATCATTATCTTGATTTCTGGTTATTTATGTATTTATGACTTGTATACCTCATCATTAAATTGATCTCTCATGATTTGAACTTTTGATATTACTATCCTTATATGATATCAAAATAACTTTAAAATTGATATATTGATATAAATCTAAAGAAATAGCACCGTGAATCTAAGATATCTTTCTCTTATTTTTTATGATGCCAAAGGGAGAGAGAAAGAAGTACATTTCTTTTATATTTTAAAGAGAAGTAAAAAATTATACATTTCTTTTTTTTGTTATGACAAAGGGGGAGAAGTCGACTATACTCTTTGATAACATTAAAAAAAATGATGTTTTAACTTATGATGATTTTAAAAAAATATTTTAAATTTTAACTGAGATGCAACATATTCATGCTAGTTTGATACTCGATTTAGGCATTTTGGATTACCACCACTTGAGTAGCTTGTATATATTGAAAAATCTGAGATAATATCATATATGTAGTAGAAGAATAAAAAATAAAATCCTAGAATTTTCCATAGAAAAAAAGGTTTCATCGTCATACAAAAGTTGGTACGCAAAAACCCACAAAACTGAAAAACTACGCATAAGAGAATTACCCAAGGAGATCGTATATCCCTAAATTCCTACAGATCCATGGGATAGATGAAAGGGTTCAAATGTCATCCTCTCTAGCGATGATCCACATAATAAGGGCTGCGAAGACGCTCCTCAAATCGCTGCTCAAAACTCTTCCTCACGTGCACCACACAATCAAGAAGGGACTGCTCCTTCTTGCTGTCCACGTGCCATAAATAAGGGATGTAGTATGAGAAGGAGAGGGATAGAGGAGAATAGGAGGAGGCAGCAAAAAAGAACCTAGCCCATGGCCCTTTGGTTCCATCCTCTTTATAGAGGCCCCTTATCAACTTAACCCTAATAGATCCTACCATATTAGGTATTGGATCTCAATCCAACTACCCAAGCCTCTTAAATTAGTGGGTCTCTATCTAATAATCTCTTATTAGCTCTTATTAGATTTTATCCATATGATTCAATAATTTAGGAGTCTATTGGATATCCAATAAGATAGGGGCTCTAGTGTATATCTCATATCCAAACATCTACTTGTTGCAACACCTACCAGATTTGTGTAACCCTTTAGGCCCAATATCGAGCTAGCCATGAATCATACTTGGCAGAAATCCTTTTGGCTCAGTGAATAATTATCTTCATAATAATTCACTCGACTTATTGACTACGGATATACTAGGCCGCTACGCCGTAGTCCCTAAATAATACAAGGTAATCCAATCCATTTGATATGTTTGACCTTAGTTACCGTGTATCTATAATCCCTCATCTATCTAATTCTCCAAAGACCGTATGCTGAACATCGTGCTATCAGGTCCACACGGTTTCTACTCGAGTCTCTTTCTAATCGAATTCTCTCGAAAAACTCTCTCTCTCAATCCGAATGACCTTAACTACAGATTTGTCTGAGCAAGAACACTTGAGATATTGCTCTCATGACACAGAGAGTGGATGGTCCTTTATCGACACTTAATAGCTCTTGTAAGGTTGGCTACTACTCCCAACGATCGGTTGTGCTAGATCTGGAACTTCCAAACCTATAAGTCCGGTATCAAAGAGTGAAGTAATTATACAGGACATCCTTGGTATCTCAAGTCTAAGGACTAGATGTCACGCCCCTCAAAATATCGATAATATTTAAAATTTTCATCATAAATCAATCCAGGATCTAAACTAATATTTGAGGACACTGAGAAATATTCAGTCAAATTCACATCTATAAAACCTGTACAGTTTATAATTATATATCACATCACTCAATAATTTACATTTATGAAAACTTAAACCAACTTAACAAAATATTAACAACACTTATAAATCCACAAGCTAAACAATTATACAATCAGAAATCCAACCATTTATCATCAGTTCATATCATTGTAAACTAAATATTCCGAAATTCTAAATACGAGAGATCTTTTAATACTTTTACACTACATATCCATTTAGGTTCATCGACAACATTTTGTTACATACAAAATATGTTTATACAATAATAACATAACAACCAACAAGACTTGCCCATGATTCTGAATAGCTTACCACTACCTTAGCCCAATAGAAACATATTAAAGAGTGACAAGTTGACCTGAAAGATTTATATAACAATGGAGTGATCTAAAAATAGCTCAGTAAGTGACAAAATATATCCATAATTAAAGGGACAATTTCAAACAAATAAGGTATCATAATGCAAGGCAGAATACAAGAACTCTCAGGGTACCATATTATTATATATAGAATCACAAATGTCATGTCATTCAAAACACATTTGGTTCATAACAAATGGAACACATAATAATTGGAGTATATTAATAGTGTATGAAATGTTCTGGAGCATATCAACGACATATGGAACATTTCAGAGCATAACAATAGCAGATAAAATATTTCGAAGTATATCAATAACAAATGAAACATTTCGAAACATATCAATGGTATATAAAATATTTTAAAGCAAATCAATGGCATATGAACCATTTCGGAGCATATAGAAGAACAAATATGAAACAAAGGCTCAAACATCGAAGTTAACATTACATTTATATCATTCTTATCCAAAACACATATAGAAACACATAACCAAAGCTTTAGATATCATATCAAATACATAGAAGGTGAAGTGAGACCATAACATAATATGGTACATCCATTTCTAAATGACCATCAAACATAAGTCTCCCACGTCTGGGAGCTCTCCTATGTCTGGGAGCTCCATCCACTCACGTCTGAGTGAAGTCATAGGGGGCCGGTAAAGCATCACAGGCTCTATGCATAACTCCCTTTTACCATTTCTGGCAAAGGTTCATAATATCCCATAAACAAAGTATAAAAAGATAGTATGAACAATAAATAGCACATATTGGAAGCACACGCGGAACAACAAAATATACATGTGCCTTTACGAGTCAATACGATGCAAGCATAATCTTTCACAAATGTATTCATATTTGAAAGGAAATGAAAGCAAGAGCATATAAGGATTCCAAGTAATCACATATAGCTCAATTGAAATAAGAAGGTTAGATGAATTTATTATCCAAAGAAATAAAATTGGAATAGGCAGATATCGAAAGCAATTGCGAAACAATGAGATATACATGTGCCTATACGAGTCAATATGATATAGCATAAACTTTATACAATAAGTTTCAAGAATGTAAATAATTTAAGGATAAGAGTATATAAGAATTCAAAGCAGTAATATAACAATTGAACAAAGAAAGCTAAATGAAATTAATTTCTAAAAGGAATGGAACATGATAAGGCGAAATCGACTAAAGCTTGATTTTTGACAAAATTCGAGAGGCACATTAAACAAATGATTCAAACTATCAATCATGCTCCAATTTACTCAAAAAATATATCATTGGAAAGATATTTCAATTTAGTTTCGGATAAAATAAGTTTTGTATGAATCAAAGTTTCCAACAAAGAGTTACAATTGATTTAGTAATCAAAGGTCAGAAAACAAAATCACTATTTTGCAGAATTCATAGGGTCGGTTTCAATAGATAACTTAGTAGACATTTAGACTCTAAATCTTTTAATCTAGTATTAAAAGAAAGATCTACGAGTTTAGTTTCTAATGAAATAAGTTTTGAATAAATCAGAGGTCAATGAATGAAGTTATAACCATAAAAAGGTAGAAAGGTATCTCGGAAATTTCATATATTCAAATCATTACGTCTAAACAGGAGACATATCAAATGCAAGGCTAGAACAATTTAAAGTTTTCATATTTAAGGCAATTGCAGAGATAAAATTACAGTAAGGAAAGATCAGGACACTTGCAATAGGAAAGATTTGAAAGCTTGCAATAGGAAGGATCGGAACACTTGCCTTTCGAAGATTTTGATCCGAAGATCTAAAGAAGGTATACACCAGAATCATTCTTCTATTTTTTCCTCCATCTCCTCACCCTGTTCCGTTTTCTATATCTGTCTTCTTTCTTCCTCCACAACTGCAGCTCGTGCAGAACATAGAGGCATAGTTATCTGCTCTCCCTTACTCTCATTCCTTCTTTTTCTTTCCCAAACGCAGCTGCCGTAGGCACCGCCACTGCTGCTGCCATAGTCATAGTCCCTTCCACCATACTATCTTTTTCCTCCTCTTCTTTCATAGACACAGTTGCTGCATATGCAGCCACCGCCACCGCAGCCACAATCACGACCACAACCTTTTTCTCCCTTTCCTTTCTTTCTCTTTTTCCTTCCTCTTCCTCTTTCACCACGCAGCTGCTGCAGTTGCCGCCGCAACCGTTACAACCGCAACCATAGCCCAACCCCTTCTTTCCCTTCCTTCTCTTCTTTCCCAACTACAACTACTGCAGTCGCAGTCGCAGCCACGACCACAGCCACCACAGTTGTAGCCTCTTCTTGCTCCCTTGCTTTGTTTCCTCTCCTTCTTCTCTTCCAACTGCAGTTGCCACTACCGCAGCTGCCAGCCCTTCTCCTCTCTCTCTCTCTTCTTCCCTTTTCCTCCCCGACGCACAGCACCTCCTCTCCTCTATTTCCTCCCGCGGGAAATAGAGGTGCCGCAGCCTCTTCACCTGCTTCTACTTCTTCTCTTCCTCTTCTTCTTCTTCTTCTTCTCCATCTCCTTCTTCTTCTCCTTCTCTTCTTCTTCTCTTCTTCCCTTCTCCTACCTGACACCCCACACCTTCTCACTGCAGCCCATGCTGTAGCCATCCTTCTTTTTTTCTTCTTCTTCTCTTCTTCTTCTTCTCCTCCTTGACACCCCACACCTCCTCTCCTCTGTTTCCAACTGCAGGAAACAGAGGTGCTGCAGCCCTAGCTGCTGCCACCTCTCGCTCCTCTCCCTCTTCCCTCTCTTTTCCCTCTTCTTCTCTTTCTCTTCTTCTCCTCTTCTTCCCTTGTCCTCCCCGACGCCCCACACCTCCTTGCTGCAGCCTTTGCCGTAGCCACCCTCCTCTCTTCTTTTTCTTCCCCTCTCCTCCCCAATGCCCCACACATCCTATCCTCTGTTTCCACCTGCGGGAAATAGAGGTGCTGCAGCCCTAGCTACTGCAGCTGCCTCTCTCTCCTCTCCCTCTTCCCTCTCTTCTTCTTCTTCTTCTTCTTCTTCTTCTTCTTCTTCTTCTTCTTCTTTTCTTCTCTTCTCCCTCTTCTTCCTCCTCTCTTCTTTCCCCACTACTTCTCTTCTTCTTCTCCCCACACCCCACAACTCCTCTCTTTGTTTCACAAGAAATAGGGAGCGTGGGAGGCGGTGGGATAAAACCGAAATTTTTGATTTTTTTTTGTAACTTAATAATTTAGTCCTTGAAATGTCTATATTTATATATAAGTCCTCCGATTTGCAAATAAGTCCTTATATAAATTTCAGAAATAAAGGATATTACACTCTCCCCCCCTTAAAAGAAAATTTAGTTCGCTAAATTGGTTATACCTTAATCGATGAAAATATGAGGATTACATTTTCTTCAATTCCTCCATCTCCCAAATTACTTCATCAATACAATAAAGTTGCACAATCATCCAATTGTGATTAAAATATCCTCCTCTTTGATCCTCAATAGATGGTAACCCAACCTTCGATCAATCTTGGAAAATACTTGTGCACCCTGTAGTTGATCAAACAAGTCGTCATTTTAGAGGATAATCATTTTTTATGGTCACCTGATTCAATTGTCTAAAATTAATATAAAGTCCCAATATTCCATCCATCTTTTTAACTAACACCAGAGCACCCCATGATAAAATATTAGGCAAAATAAAATCCTTAATAGCCCTTGTAGTTGTTTTTTCAATTCCACTTACTCAAATGATGTCATTCTGTAGAGAGACTTAGATATTGGGATTGTCCCAATGACCAAATAAAAAACAAAGTCATTTTTGAAGGTAATCTGGGCAAGTCATCCTAGGATATATCAGGCAAGGAGGTAAATCATATATAATACTCTCAAAATAAAAGATAGGTTGATCTAATATGTAAAAAGTAATCATTTTGTATAACAATCTATATTGGTATGATAAAAAGATAGCTAATTCATACCAAGTATAATATCAAAATTTCAAATCTCTAGGAGAACCAAATCAGTAAAAAGTTCGAATTCTCCAATAAAAATCAGACAAGATGTCCAGATCAAGTTTGTTATCAAAGAATCCCCAATAATCGTTTTTACATATAGCACATAATGCAGTGGTCTAGGTTGAATACCCAAGTGATAAGCAAAATACTATGAATCAAATCATAGATGAGACCCATGGTCAAACAAATATTTACATTATTTCATAAATATGAATAATACCATTGACCACTGATTTAGAAGTTTTAGAATCATATTCAATGATAGCATACACTCTGACATGGGCTGATAATATAGGAGGCAGTGACTCTTTCTTCTTATTCAAAGGACAGTCTTTTATTTTATGTTCCAACTTTCCACAAGCAAAATAGACTCTAGTCATCCATAAACACAAACTTATTTCATAATTTAACTCGCATCTTACACAGGATTAAGTCTTTTGTGGTGACTTCCATTTTCAAATCCAAATGTCTTAACCCTTTTGTTATCACTTTCTGATTTATTTCCAATCATATATATTTTTTTATTCATAAACTTGTTCTAGCTATTCTTGTCCTTGATCTCCAGAAATTCTCTTAATTATCAGAATAATTTCATACATCAAATATCTTCTCCATTTGCATCATCCATTTTTCTGCCACCAATGGATTAAGTTCACTATGCTTTCGTTGCACCACTCTGATTTAATATCCTCGATCAACCCTTTCATCCTCCTTAATTAATTAGAAGAAAATGAAGTAGGAGGACCAAATGTCCTTGTCATCCTAGATTCCTAAAATGCATCAAAAAAAATTTTCACCGATCACTATAATTCACTAAACCTCAATATATTTTGCACGTCAACATATCAAATATTTCAGTGATCCTCAAATAATGCTATGATACCACCTCTGTCATGCCCCTCAAAATATCGATAATATTTAAATTTTTCATCACAAATCAATCTAGGATTCAAACAAACATTTGAGGACACTAAGAAACATTCAGTTAAATTCACATCTATAAAACATATACAGTTTATAATTATATATCACATCACTCAATAATTCACATTTATGAAAATCCAAACCAACTTAACAAAATATTAACAATACTTATATATTCATAGGCTAAACAATTTATACAATCGAAACTCTAACCATTTATCATCAGTTCATATCATTGTAAACTAAAATTAACATTCCGAAATTCCAAATACGAGAGATCTTTTAATACTTTTACATGACATATCCATTCAAGTTCATCGATAACATTTTGTTACATACAAAATATGCTTATACAACAATAACATAACAATAAACAAGACTTGCCCATGATTCTGAATAGCTCTCCACTGCCTCAGTCCAATACAAACATCTCAAAGAGTGACAAGCTGACTTGAAAGATTTATATAATAACAGAGTGAGCTAAAAACAACCCAGCAAGTGACAAAATATATCCAGAATGAAAAGGGACAGTTTCAAACAAATAAGGTATCACAATGCAAGGCAGAATACAAGAACTCTCAGGGTACCATATTATTAGATAAAGAATCATAAATGTCATGTCATTCAAAACACATTTGGTTCATAACAAATGGAGCATAGAATAATTGGAGCATAACAATAGCGTATGAAATATTTCAGAGCATATCAACGACATATGGAATATTTCAGAGCATAACAATAGCAGATGAAACATTTCAGAGCATATCAATAACAAATGAAATATTTCGGAACATATTAATGGTATGTGAAATATTTCAAAGCAAATCAATGGCATATGAACCATTTCGGAGCATATAGAAGAACAAATATGAAACAAAGGCTCAAACGTCGAATTTAACGTTACATTTATATCATTCTTATCCAAAACACATATAGAAACACATAACCAAAGCTCTAGATATCATATCAAATACGTAGAAGGTGAAGTGGGATCATAACATAATATGGTACATCCATTTCTGAATGACCACCAAACATAAGTCTCCCACGTCTGGGAGCTCCATCCACCCACGTCTGAGTGAAGTCGTAGGGGGTCCATTACAGACTCTATGCATAACTCCTTTTACCATTTTTGGCAAAGGTTCACAATATCCCACAAACATTAGAGTATAAAAGGATAGTATAGACAATAAATAACACATATTAGAAGCACACGCGGAACAACAAAATGTACATGTGCCTTTATGAGTCAATACGATACAAGCATAATCTTTTACAAATGTATTCAGATTTGAAAGGAAATGAAAGCAAAAGCATACAAGGATTCCAAGCAATCATATATAGCTCAATTGAAATAAGAAGGTTAAATGAATTCAATGTCCAAAGAAATGAAATTGGAATAGGCAGATATCGAAAGCAATTGCGAAACAATGGGATATACATGTGCCTATACGAGTCAATATGATACAGCATAAACTTTACACAATAAGTTTCAAGAATGCAAATAATTTAAGGACAAGAGTATACAAGAATTCAAAGTAGTAATATAACAATTGAATAAAGAAAGCTAAATGAAATTAATTTCCAAAAGGAATGGAACATGATAAGGCAAAATTAACCAAAGCTCGATTTTTGATAGAATTCAAGAGGCACACTGAATAAATGATTCAAACTATCAATCGTGCTCCAATTTACTTAGAAAATATATTATTAGAAAGATATTTCAATCTAATTTCAAATAAAATAAGTTTTTTATGAATCAAAGTTTTCAACAAAGAGTTATAATTGATTTAGTAATCAAAGGTCAGAAAACAAAATTGCCATTTTACAGAATTCATAGGGTCGGTTTCAATAGATAACTGGGCATGCATTTAGACTCTAAATCTTTTATATGGTATTAAAAGAAAGATCTACAAGTTTAGTTTCTAATAAAATAAGTTTTGAATAAATCATTGGTCAATGCATGAAGTTATAACTATAATAATATAAAAAGGTCATATCTCGGAAGTTTCATATATTCAAATCGTTACGTCTAAACATGAGACATATCAAATAAAAGGCTAGAACATTTCAAAGTTTTCATATTCAAGGCAATTGTAGAAATAAAATTACAATAAGGAAAGATTAGTATACTTGTAATAGGAAAGATTTGAAAGCTTGCAATAGGAAGGATCGGAATACTTGACTTTCGAAGATTTTGATCCGAAGATCCGAAGAAGGTATACGCCCGAATCATTCTTCTATTTTTTCCTCTATCTCCTCACCCTGTTCCATTTTCTATATCTATTTTCTTTCTTCCTCCACAACTACAGCTCGTGTAGAACATAGAGGCATAGTCATCTGCTCTCCTTTACTCTTATTCCTTCTTTTTCTTTCCTAAATGTAGCTGCCACCACAATTGCAGCCCTTTCCACCGTACTACCTTCTTCCTCCTCTTCTTTCATAGACACAGTTACTGCATACGTAGCTACCACCGCTGCAACCGCAATCACAGCCGCAACCCCTTTTTTCCCTTTCCTTTCTTTCTTTTTTTCTTTCCTCTTCCTCTTTCGCCATGCAGCTACTGCAGTTGCCGCCGCAGCCGCTGTAGCCACAACCACAGCCCAGCCCCTACTTTCCCTTCCTTCTCTTCTTTCTCAGCTGCAACTGCTGCAGTCGCAATCGCAGCCACGACCGCAGCCACCATAGCCGCAATCTCTTCTTCCTTCCTTGCTCTGTTTCCTCTCCTTCTTCTCTTCCAGCTGCAGCTGCCATTGCCGCAGTTGCCACTGCTGCAGCTGCCACCTCTTCTCCTCTTCCTCTCTTCTTCCCTTTTCCTCCCCAACACATAGCACCTCCTCTCCTCTGTTTCCTCCTATGGGAAACAGAGGTGCCGCAGCCTCTTCACCCGCTTCTACTTCTTCTCTTTCTCTTCTTCTCCTCTTCTTCCCTTCTCCTACCCGACACCCCACACCTTCTCACTGTAGCCCATGCCGCAGCCATCCTTCTTTTTTTATTCTTCTTCTCTTCTTCTTCTTCTTCCTCTTCTTCTTCTTCTCCTCCCCGATGCCCCACACCTCCGCTCCTCTATTTCCACCTGCAGGAAACAGAGGTGTTGCAGCCCTAGCTACTGCCACCTCTTGCTCCTCTCCCTCTTCCCTCTCTTTTCCCTTTTCTTCTCCTTCTCTTCTTCTCCTCTTCTTCCCTTGTCCTCCCCGACGCCCCACACCTCCTCACTGCAGCCCTTGCCGCAGCCACCCTCCTCTTTTCTTCTTCTTCTTCTCCTCTTCTTCCCTTCTCCTCCCCGATGCCTCACACCTCCTCACTGTAGCCCTTGCCACAGCCACCCTCCTATCTTCTTCTTCTTCTTCTTCTTCCCTTCTCCTCCACGATGCCCCACACATCCTCTCCTCTGTTTCCACTTGCGGGAAACAGAGGTGCTGTAGCCCTAGCTATTGCAGCTGCCTCTCTCTCCTCTCCCTCTTCCCTCTCTTCTTCTTCTTCTTCTCTTCTCTTCTCCCTCTTCTTTCTCCTCTTCTTTTCCCTCTACTTCTCTTCTTCTTCTCCCCATGCCCCATAGCTCCTCTCTCTATTTCACGGGAAATAGGGAGAGTGGGAGGCGGTGGGATAAAACCATAATTTTTGGTTTTTTTTTGTAACTTAATAATTTAGTCCTTGAAATATCTATATTTACATATAGGTCCTTCGATTTACAAATAATTCCTTACATACATTTAAGAAATGAAGGATTTTACATTAGATACAACACCGGGACTATGACATCGTTGTTTGACAATAAGGTATCATCAACCATCCAGCATTCCGTGAGCAGATCAATCAGTGAACTCATTCTTTAATGAGCATTTGCATTGTATCCCTTTGTGTTCCCACATGAGCAGCTATAAGACCAGTTGCCTCCATTATATGGATGGGTATATAGTATACCAATCTATCTGGTTATCTTGATGTCCCTCTTGAGTAACCTATAACTGAGATTATTTAGGGTTTGTGTTTAAAGGCGACTTGGTCTCATTATCGTGATCTCATGGTGATCTAATTCTTATTGCACAGATCCATGGACATCATAATATATATTCATATAAGTAATTTAAAGTGATAAAATATCAAATAATATAATAAGTAAAAAGTGCGCACGTCATGTCACACGTGTCATAACTTACGTGATTGGCTTGTATGACACATATGACTAGCAAATAACAAAATAGTTCTTAGATCTAATTTTCTTTATGTAGATTGAAGACTCTTATCTCTGCAAGACACCCCCAAATATATAAATGTATCAAACTGTGTTTTCTACTAATCCATAACTCAAATGGAGTTGATGAAACCGACTTAATAGGAACTCTATTCAAGATATACATGATTGTCCTAATTACTTCACCCCACATTGACTTAGGTATAGAGGAATAGCTCATTATTCTACTAATTATGTCCATAAGAGTTTGATTTCATCTTTCAGTAATGTTATTCTATTATGACACACTTGATAAGACATATTAAGCATAAATATCTAGTTTTTTAAAAAAATTAGCAAAAGAACTAACATTTTGTTGGATTCATCATATTTGTTATAAAATTTACCACCTCTATCAGATCTGACAATTTTAACTTTTCTATCTAATTTTTTCTTGACCTCATTTATGCACACTTTAAGAGTGTTAATAGCTTTAGACTTTTCATGTATTAGATACACATAATTATATTTAGATAATTTATTTATAAATATGATGAAATATCTTTTCCCATTGAAATAGGGAAAATGGAGTGGTCCGTAAATATTAGTATGAATAATCTTGAGTTTTTTACTTCTTGTGGTATTTTTCTTTGTATGGTTAGTTTGCTTTCCCTTAATGCAATCTATGCAAACATCAAAATTAGTGAAATCCAAAATTTTCAAAATATTATCTTTTACTAATCTTTAATTTTTTCCTTGGAGATATGCCCCAAGTGTGTTTTAATCTAACATTTGATTGTAGGGTCAATAATGTTGAATCTCGAATTTTGATGATGAAACCAATTGATAAGTGTTATGATTTGCATTTAATATATTTCGATAATTTATTATATAATTATGATGAAATATCTTTTACTCATTGAAATAGCGAAACTGACGTGGTCCGTAATATTAGTATGAATAATCTTGATGTTTTTGATCCTTCTTGTGGTATTTTGCTTTTTGTATGGTTAGTTTGCCCCTGTCCATTAATGCCATCTCTGCAAACATCAAAATTAGGTGCAAATCCAAATTTTCAAAATATTATCTTTTACGAAACCAATTGATAAGTGTTTGATGATTGATTGCATTTGAGTGACGTAGGATGCTTCGATCAGGTTGAGACAATTAAAGCAGAAAAAATCATGTTGGCGCCAGTGGAACATGTCAAAAGATTGGATGTTTAGTCGGAGGATCGGTCGATGTATCGACAGAAGGCTTTGGGCCATGAGTTCGGCATCGGGTCAAGAAGAGCGGATATTGCGCCAAGGATATCAGAGTTGCGAAGTCAACTGCTGATTGGGTGGATATTGTAAGAGAGGACGATGCGTCGAAGAATCGGACGAAACGTCGATTGACCAATGACATGCTGGACAATATGATTCATGCTTAGTATTAATTATCTAGATTGAAGTATGTTTTTACATGTGTAGGATTAACTATGATAGCAAGACATAAAGCAAAATAAAGTTTCGGAGTCAAAAACGTGATTTCATTGGGAGTTCGAGAGTTTGTTGAAAGTCCAAGCGTTCATCGGAAGTTCAACCAATCGAGAAGTCCTGGAGCTTGCTAAAGAAGCTCATCCGAACTCGCCAAGAAGATCATTATGAAGTCCAGGAGCTTGCTGGGAGTTAGTTGGAACATTACCGAGAGATCATCGGAAGTTCGCCGAAAGATCGCTAGAAGAAAACTTGACTTACGGACTCTGTTTAACTTAGTAAATATCTTAAAATTTATAGTTAGCACATAATTGAGATTAAAATTGGTTTAACCCAATTAGAGGATAGTTGGGCCTAAGTTTAGGCTGGTTGGGCCAAGAGAAAGGCCCAAATAGTGACCAAACAGGTGAAATCATCGTGGCATAGTCTTCGAGACTATGTCAGGCGATGGTACTGCTAATCTGGGTAATAGTACCACCCAACACAGTCTTCTAGGTCGTGGTACCACCAGACTGGGCGGTGGTACTGCCCAGTGTCAGACTGCAGGTGGTGGTACCGCCCGTACCCTAAAATTTCAGGGGTTTAAATTTTGGGCTCCAAATTTGAATCTATTTGGGGCCTATAAATACCCCAGTTATTTTTGCTTAGATTAGCAAGAAATATTGAGCAAAAATCCTGTGATTCTAAAGTTGTAAACTTTAGAAAGTTGAGTTCTCTCCTCCTAAAGCTTAGAGAGAGTTCTAAAGGAGGTGTGAGAGGGATACCTTGTAAAAGAGGGTTGGAAAAGGTTGTCTCCTAAACCTATGAAGGAGAAGAGGGGTGTAAAATGGTAGTTGGTCTTTGCCCATTGAAAGAAGACCAATAGTGGATGCTGGTGGCCTCGATGGAAGAGGAATCGGTGAAGTGGATGTAAGTCATGACGACCGAACCACTATAAAAATCTGGCTTGCATTTCTCTTATGCCATTTACTTTACTACAAACCACTTTACTTGTTTTACATTCACTACACTCTTCCATACGCTTTCAAAGTTAATACCTTTACAAAATTGTTTTTCGTCGGAATTGGATTTAATCGCAACGAAGTTTGAATTGACATAATTGGATTTAATCGCAACGAAGTTTGAATTGACATAATTTTTACCGCTGCACTAATTCACCCCCCCTCTTAGTGCCGATTGCTTTCCTAACAATTGGTATAAGAGCCTCGTAATTTCTCATTTGGTTTAACACTGAAGAGAAATGGTTCTTTTCGGCTTTCAAGTGGGTCACTCTCTCATTCGTCCTCCATTTTTCAAGGGGATGGACTACACATATTGGAAAACTCGAATGAGAGTTTTCTTACTTTCTTTGGATTTGAATTTATGAAATATTATTAAAAATAGTTTTCAAATGTCTTCTCTTCTAATGAACCATTAGAATGATTTGGAGAAGAAGATTTTCTCTTTAAATGCAAAGGCTATGAATGCCTTATTTTGTGCTTTGGATAAAACTGGGTTTAATCGGGTTTCTACTTGCGAAACGACTTTCGATATATGGCATACTCTTGAAACCACTCACGAAGGCACAAGTAGATTAAAAGTTTCGAAGATCAATCTTTTAATGCACGATTTTGAACTATTTCGAATGAAGCCGAGTAAAACTATTATTGACATGTACACCCATTTTACGAATGCCATCAATGGTTTAAAAGCTCTTGACAAATGCTTTTCTAATTTTAAACTCGTTAACAAGATTTTACTATCGCTTTCTAAAAATTGGGATTCGAAAATAATGGCTATTCAAGAATAAAAAAAATTAAATATTTTTTTGATCGAAGAACTTATTAGGTCTCTAATGACCTATGAAATGACATGCAATACATGTGAAGAACTTGAGAACCACCTTCCAAAGGATAGGAAGGATTTCGGACTAAGAACAATCGAAGACCACTCAAGCATAAGCTCAAATGATGGTGAACTTGAACTCCTCACTATGAAATTTAAAAAGTTCATGAAACAAAAATTAAAAAACAAAAAGAATATAATTACTTACTATGAATGCAAGAAGAAGAAGAAGACTTTGGATGAATCGAACTACTTCGAAGATAAGGAGAAAATCAACAAAAGTGAGGTGGCAAACTATGCCTTAACGGCTTTCGACAATGAGGTAAAATGCTCAAACGAAACACCCTTAGTCTATTTTGAAATTACATGATCCATTTCATAAATTACTTTTAATTTAGTTTAGAATAATTATTTTTCTTGAAAATTGCATGTTTAGAAATGAAATGAAAATGTTTAAAAAAATTGGGATCATGCTTTTTATGATCATGAAAATTGCATGATTTATGATAAACAAACAAAATGATTTTGATGAAAATTACCTTATAAAATCATGTTATATGTGTTTAAGAAGTAATAATACGTATCATGTTGATTTCCGTATTGTTTCTTGATTTTAATTATATGAAATCATGTTTGATTTGAAGTAATGCATAATGATCATACTTAATGAGTTTATCTTTTGAAATTATGCATGATGATTCTTGAGATTTATGGATTATCGATTTTTATGGTAATGAAAGTGGCTTTTTCAATTTTAAAAATGATGCATGTTTTGATTTGGCATAAATAAAAAGGCATGCTTATATGAAATAGTATAAGTGTTGACGATTATATATTTAATGATGCTTAATGATGTAATAAAAATATTAAATGTGTTGATACCATGATTGATGATTTTATGCATGAGATTTTAAAGTTATACATGATGATTTTTGTGATTTATTGATCTTGATGATTTTTATGATAAATCTTTTACTTTCAGTTTTAAACATGATACATTTTTTTATTTGACATAAATTAAATAAATCATATGAATTGAAACAACTAAAAAGAGGATAGGTTTTTCCTTGAAAGATTCTTTTTTCCTACTTTATCGAGTTTTCTAAAAAGGAGATTAATGAATTTATTTGTATCACTTTTATGAATCTCTTGAAAAAGATTTGATTTGACGATTTAAATTTGATTCGAGATTTATAACTAGAGATTTCTTATACATGAATCAAGATATTATATCATTTGATCTCCTATATTTCTTTTATCCATTTATAAAAGAAGAGATTTGTTGAAATAAATCAAGTCTTGTGGCATTCATGAAAAATTGAGACATTATGCATGAATCATGTGAATCTATTTACGTTGCCTTCATTGAATTTTTTGAAAAGTGATTTTGATGATTTGAATTTGAATAAGAAATTCTCAACCGAATCATATGCCTTCTTTTTTATTTCTCTACTTGAGCTATCGTTTATGAGAATAAAAAAATTTCTATCTTCGATTATTTCTTTTTATTATTTACTAAAGAAGAGACTTATATAAACAAATTATGACCTTGATAATAGTTTGTAATGGTTTAAAATTATGCATGTTATATGTTAAAGAATTGAAACCATGTTTTGATATCATGTATACCCAAGAAATATTGTTTTGACAAATTGAATGAATTGAAAATGAATGATGATTTTTCTCTTGATTATAACTTGTGATATTTTTTTTATGAATTATTATCTTGATTTCTTGATATTCGATATATGAGATTTTTCTATGAATCAAGATTTTTCATACTATGATTCTTCTTGGTATTCATCAAAAAAGGATGTATTCAAATTAACCATGATATGCTACTTGACATCTTGATAATTTTTGACTTGAGATTTGTTATGATTATTCCCCTCTTCTTCATTCTTATTTACAATGATAAAACGGGAGAAAAGAAATCATTAGTATTTCAAGAGTTCGATAAATTTATTTATTTCATTTTGAATCTCTTGCAAATGATTTTGATAATCTTGATTATTTAAAGTTGAATGATTAGTACCAACAATCATGAAGTGATACATACTTAAAAATGTTGATTTAATGTTTGGTATCATGAATGCTTTAAATGATGAATGTTTGGTATCATGATTAAAATATTGATAAATGCTTAAAAATTTTAATGTCTTAGTATCATGTATGATATGCTCATAATGATGATTGATTTTTTTTTTTTTTGTATCATGCATGAAAAATGGCATGTAAAGTTTTAAAATTGTGTATATTGTAAATTTAAAATATAATGATGCACAAATAAAATTAATACTTTACCTTTGTCATGATTTGAAAATTATTATAAAGGGAAAAGAATTACAAACATTGTATTCTTTCTTTCTTTTTGACAATGATAAAGGGAGAGAAATTTTACTAGCTTGCTAGCTAGCTTGTATACTTCAAGAAGAAGCAAAAAGCTTGCACACCTAAAAAATGCACAAATTTTGTCAACTTTCATTGTAAAATTTATTAGCTCACAAATTGCAAGGAGAAAAATTTGCTAGGAAGCAAAATTGCTAGCTTACTCTAAAATGATGCATGCAATACTTATGATTTTATTATGATGATGTATTTGATGTATTGCATATCATGTATGAGAATCATGATTAAAATTGCATTGACTTGAATTAAATTTAAATTCAAGGTTTATCTCAATTATGACATATTGAAATAAGAATGATAATTTATTTTTGTCATAATTTGAAAATTGATGAATTTCACCATTGTTTTGTTATTCCCCTCTTTTTGTCAATAATAAAGGAGGAGAAAGAATTTCTAGCATGCACATCATGAAAAGAGGCAAACATACTAGCTTGCTAATCTCAAAAGAGAAGCTATAAGCACTATATTGCAAATCTCAAGAGAAGCAATGTTTGCTAAGTTACACATTTCAAGAAGAGGCAAAAAGTCTATCTTGCACATCTCAAAAGATGTGCAGTGGCCTCAACGGAAGAGGAATTGACGAAGTGGATGTAGGTCACGACGATCGAACTACTATAAAAATTTGGTTTATGTTTCTCTTGTGCAAATTACTTTACTGCAAACCACTTTACTTATTGTATATCCACTACGCTTTTCCATACGCTTTCAAAGTTAATATCTTTATGAAACTGTTTTTCGTTGGAATCAGATTTAATCACAATGAAGTTTTGAATTGACGTAGTTTTTACCGCTGCACTAATTCACCCCCTCTTAGTGCTGATTGCTTTTCTAACAAAAAATAATGTCTTTGCAAACTTAAGATTTAAATTAATTTTGTACAAACCATTATACAAAATTTCAAAACTAACTTTTATTGAATCATAAAATATACCAAGTTTACTATTATCAAAAGAAAGACAATATCCTAACTCATTAATTCTAGATAGAGAAACTAAATTTATAGAAATAGTAAAAATATAACATGTGTCAACAAGATCTATTAGATGACTAGTCTTTAGGCGTAAGTGACAAGTTCCCACTGATATCACTTTCTCTTTGAGATAATTTCCCATAATGATAAATCTTTTATATTCTTTTAGTTTTTGAGTTAAAAAAAATCCCCATATATTATTGGTAACATGAATTGAAGTACCAAAATCAATCCACTAAGTATTAGAAGAAACTTCTGTAATATTTGATTCGAAACATACAAATGTCAAGTTTATGTTGAATCTCATATTTTGATGATGAAATCAATTGGTAAATTGTTTGATCTAATATATATGTTGAGAAAAGTGTGCAGGATTAACTACGATAGCGGTAAGACATAAAGCAAATATTGTGCTGGAGTCAAGATCGAGATTTTGTTAGGAGTTCGAGAGTTCGTCGGAAGTTTTGCTGGAATTAACTGAGAAGTCCAGGAGCTTGCCAAAGAAGCTCGTTGGAACTTGCCAAGAAAATTGTCTTGAAGTCCAGGAGCTTGCCGGAAGTCCACCAGAACATTATCGAGAGATCGTTGGAAATTCACCGAAAGATTGTTGGAAGCTCGTCGGAAGAACAATTGATATACCAGACTAAGATTGCTTAGTTAATGTCTTAAATTATCATAGTTAGACCTTAAGTTGAGTTAAGATTGGGAGGTAATTCTACTAACTCAGTTAGGGGCCAACTAGGCCCTTAACAGGGCTGAATTAGGCCGGTTGAACAGTCTATTCAGTACCTGAAGTCACGGTGAGCGATGGCACCGCCTAGGACTCAGTTTCCCAAGTGGTTTGGGTGGTGGTACTGCCCAAACTAGGTGATGGTACCATCGATAGTTATTACCTGCCAACATGGTACTACTAGAGCTTTGTTTCCGAGAGATCTGTCAGGCGGTGATACTGCCAGACTAGGCGATGGTACTGCCCAGTCTAAGAGAGTCAGGTGGTGGTACTACCAATACCCCAAAATCCAGAGATGTGATACTTTTTGGCTCCAATTCTAAAGCCATTAGGGCCTATATATGCCCCACCATTGTTTGCATGAAAAGGCACGAAAGTGAACAAAATATTAAAGTCTTGGGGTGTGAAAGTGTTGTAAAAGTGAAAAGAGTCCTCCTCCTCCCTTTCTAAGTGTTGTGATTATTCAAGAGAGGTGTGAGGCTTATAAGGGTTATCTCCTAAACCCATGAAAAGGAGAAAGTACTGTAAAGAGGTGGTTGGTCTTCATCTATTGAAGGAAGACCATTAGTGAACGTTGGTGACCTCGACGGAGGGGAATCGAAAGTGGATGTAGGTCATATGGACCAAACTACTATAAATTTCGGTGTGCTCATTTTCATTCTGCTTTTCATTACTACCATTACTTTCTAAGTTAATTGCTACTTCATTTACTCTAAAGTTAAGCACTTTCCGAGATTGGTTTTTAATGAACGAAAAATTTACAAAACCAATGATTTTTCTGCTGCACTAATTCACCCCCCCTCCCCCCCTAGTATTGCTCTTGATCCTAACAATTGGTATTAGAGCAAGATCACTCTCGGTTTGGTTTGAAACCCAAGAGAGATGGCATTTGTCGGCAACCAAGAAGGTCACTCAATTACACATCCAACCATTTTCAATGGGACATATTATACCTATTGGAAGACTAGAATGAGGATTTTTCTAATTTCTATAGATTGAGTTATAGAACATTGTAGAAAATGGTTTTCAAAAGGCTTCTCTTCCAATGAATGATTAGAATGAGTTGGAGAAGACTTTCGCTTTAAATGCCAAGGCTATGAATGCCTTATTTTGCGCTTTAGATAAAAACGAGTTTAATTGAGTATCTATTTGTGAAATGACTTTTGATATTTGGCACACTTTTGAAATCACTCACGAAGGCACTAATAGAGTAAAGGAGTCCAAAATTAATCTTTTAGTCCATACTTATGAGTTATTTCGAATGAAACCAAGTGAAACCATTGGAGACATGTACACCCGGTTTACGGATGTCTTCAATGGTCTAAAAAGACTTGGTAAAAGTTTTTCTAATTTCAAACTTGTTAATAATGTTAGGATCAGGGTCGGCACTAAGAGGGGGGGGGGGGGGGGTGAATTAGTGCAGCGGATAAAATCACGTCGTTTTCCGAAAAACCTTCGTACGTTGAAAACCGATTCCGAAAATATGCTTAGATTGAAAGCGTACGGAAAAGTATTTTAGGCAGTAAGCTATTGAAGGGGTTTGTAGTAAGGTAATAGCAATAAGTAAATGCAAACCAGAGTTTTAGAGTGGTTCGGTCAAACGTGACCTAGATCCACTTTCGGCTTCCTCCTTCGACGAGGTCACCAACGTCTACTAGAGGCCTTCCTTCAATAGGCGAAGGCCAACCACCCTTTTATAGTTTCACTCCTTTTGATGGGCTTAGGAGACAACCCTTTCAAATTTTTCACTCCTCTCTTGAATGATCAAAACTTGGAAGAAAAGAGGGAGAAGAACTTTTGGCCTTTTACAACACTTTTAAGCTCTCAAAATCTCAGAAAAAATGCTAAGTTTCGGTGCCCTTTCATGCATGAAAGGGTGAGGTTTATATAGGCCCTAAACTGGTTTGAATTTGGAGCTCAAAAGTATCATCTCCTAGAATTTCGGGGTTTTGGCGATACTACCGCTTGATAGAGCTCAGAGACCGAGCTCGGGCAGTACCACCATCCAGCCTCACTCGGAGACTAAGCCCAGGTGGTGTCATCACCTGATATGGGCGGTTCCACCGCCTAGCTTTCCTAGGAGACTTAGCTCCTGGGCGGTGCCACCGTCAGCCAGGAAATCTGGGTCCGAATGGGCTGATCCATTCGGCCCAATTTGGGTCTTTCAAGGGCCTAATTGCCCCAAGATTAAGTTAATGGGATCACCTCCCATTTCTAACTTAATCGTCATGCTAACTATGATATTTTTTAACATATTTACTGCAAATTGCTCTGGTGCGTCAATCGTTTCTTCCGGCGAGCTTTCGACGAACTTCCGGCGAACATCCGATGAACCCTCGGCGATGCTCTAGCGGACTTCCAGCAAACTCCTGGACTTGTGACGATCCACTTGGCGAGTTTCAATGAGCTTCTTTGGCAAGCTCCTAGACTTCTCAGATTTGTTCCCGCAAAACCTCCGACGATTGTCTGGACTTCCGTCAAACTCTCGAACCCCTAACGTGATCATAGTCTTGACTCCGACGCAACTCCTACTGCATGTCTTACTTCCATCATAGTTAATCCTGCATACTTATCTCAACATATGGATTAGATAACAAATAACAATTGACTTCATCATCAAAATCCGAGATTCAACAATCTCCCCCTTTTTTATGATGACAATCAATTGATAAAGGAGTTAACCTTAACTCCCCCTACCTATATGCTATACTCGAGATAAGTCATTCTTGAATTCAAAGCCTTTGAATTCAAGAGACATATTGATAAGTTAAGATCGTTTAACCTTATCAATACTCCCATCATGATTCCTATCATGTTGTATCTCTCTGAAAATGATGTCAAGGCTTGACATCCATTTTCAAGTCTTACATTTCAAGTGTAAATGATAGTAATGGTAGCACTTCATTATATGGTAAGATATCAACATATAAAATTGCAATGTAAGTTTTTGATATCTTAACATAACGCAAGCATTTCAATTATTTAGCAATCATAGCATTTCATCACATGGCAAGATATCAACATATAAAATTGCGATGCAAGTTCTTGATATCTTAACATGATGCATATATGACATAATGCAAATATGGCAATCATAGCATTAATTCATATATTTCTCCCCCCTTTGTCATCAACAAAAAGGAGAACGATATAAGCAAATTTTAAACATAAGTGTGGTAATGATTCATGCCATAATTAGGTTCATGTCATATTTCAACAATGAGTGATAGGATACCAATTATACAAACATCTTCAAGGAAAACATGACATGGAGATTACTTCTTCCTTTTTATTTGGTATTATCTTTTTGCATGAAGGAGAAAAGCCATTTGTGAGATTACTCGAATGAAGTTAAAATTAATAAGAGATTTAAATCACATTTTATTTTTACAAGGATCAAGATATGTATGTAAATCAAATCCTTGCTAAAGAAATCTTCCTTTTTCAAGAAGAAATTTATAAGAAAGAATCATTTCATCAAATCCATTTCTCAAAAAAATATTTTTCACACGATAAGTCTATGAGAGATGCATTTGCTAATTGATTCTATATGTCAAAAATCAATGATATGAATTAAACTCTATATGATATGCTTATGAAAGCTGCATTAAGTCCAGAAGAGAATAATGTATCGTTAGGATCAAGAAAATTCGAAAATAAAATTTAACACTTTCATGCATTCGGACAAGGTTTTGCTATAGATTTTCAAACACAATCATGAAGATAAGACATGCTAATTATTATAGAAATTTTGTATCCAAAACACATAATTTCCAACATGTTATTAAGGCATGTAATCATGTAAAATCATCATAGCAATTAAGTGATTTGATCATTGAATCAAGAACATACGAAAAATAATTTTAATAAGTTCATGCATTCGGACATATTAACAAACCTAATTCTCTTCTAATGAAATCAAATTGTTCTTCACTTAAAGGCTTTGTAAAAATATCAGCTAGTTGATGTTTAGTATCAATGAACTCTATAACTACATCATGATTAGTGACATGATCTCATATAAAGTGATGTCTAATATCAATATATTTTGTTCTTGAGTGTTGAATGTGATTCTTTGTTAAACATATAGCACTTATGTTATCACATTTAATGGAAATATTTTTAAGATGAACTTTATAATCTTCTAAGGTGTTTTTCATCCACACAACTTATGCACTAGCTACAATATACTCAGCTTTGATTGTTGATAGTGCAACCGAGTTTTGTTTCTTAGATGACCAAGACACAAGAGCATGTCCCAAAAATTGACATATTCCTAATGTGCTTTTTCTATCTAGTCTACACCCAGCAAAATCCGCATTAGCATAAGTAATTAACTCAAACTTCTCGATTTTTGGATACCATAATCCTAGATTTGTAGTACCTTTAAGATATCTAAGTATTTTTTTAACCGCTTTGAGATGAGATATCTTAGGGTTTGATTGAAACCTAGCACAAAGTCCTATACTGAACATGATATCTGGTCTAGTTGCAATGAGGTAAAGTAAACTTCCTATCATACCCTTATAAGTTTTTTTATCAAAGCTTTCTCTACTTTCATCAACTTCTAACTTAGTGGAGGTGCTCATAGGAGTGTTAATAGCTTTTGAGCTTTCCATATTAAATCTTTTTAGCAAATCTAAAGCATATTTAGTTTGACTAATAAAAATGTCATTTCTTAGTTGCTTAATTTGTAAGCCTAAGAAAAAGGTTAATTCTCCCATCAAACTTATTTCAAATTCAAGACTCATGGTTTTAGCAAAAGATTCACAAAGAGATTCATTTGTAGAACCACAGATAATATCATTAACATAAATCTGAACAATGAGAAAATTGTTATCAAAATTCTTGATAAACAATGTAGTATCGACCTTACCTTCTGTGAAATTATTTTCAATAAGAAAAGAACTAAGTCTCTCATACCAAGCCCTTGGGGCTTGTTTTAAACCATAGAGAGCTTTAGTTAATTTAAACACATGATTAGGGAGGCTATTATTTTCAAATCTGGGAGGTTGTTCAATATAAACTTTTTCAGAAATAAAGACATTAAGAAAAGCACTTTTAACATCCATTTGAAATAACTTAAAATTATTATTACTAACATAGGCAAGGAGCATCCTTATGGCTTCTAATCTAGCCATAGGAGTGAAGGTTTCTTCGTAATCGATACATTCTTCTTGGTTGAAACCTTTGGCTACTAATCTAGCCTTGTTTCTAACCACGATACCATATTCATCTTGCTTGTTTCTAAATACCCATTTAGTACAAATAACTAAATGGTCATTTGGCTTAGGAACAAGCTTCTATACCTCATTTCTCTCAAATTGATTTAACTCATCTTACATTGCGATAATCCATGAATTATCTTTCATGGCTTTGTCAATACATTTAGGTTCAATTTGGGAGAGAAAAGCGGCGTTAACACAAAAAATTTTAAGAAAAAAACATGTTTGAACCCCCTTAGATGTGTCTCCTAGGATTAGCTCCTTAGGATGAGCATCTATATACTTCCAATTCTTGGGTAAGGATGTTTTGGAAGTAGATGCATCTAAGTTGCTAGTTGGAGAAGGGGTTTCATTTAAATTCAAAGAATCAAAATTAACATCATCATCAAAATCATTTTTCTTGATTTCGGAAATCTCATTGAAAATAACATGAATGGATTCTTCTATAATTAAAGTTCTTTTATTGAAGATACAAAAAGCTTTAGAAACTGAAAAATAACAAAGGAAAATTCCTTCATCAGATTTAGCATTAAATTTTCCTAAGGCATCTTTTTCATTCAAGATAAAACACTTACACCCAAAAACTTTAAAATATAAAACATTGGGTTTTTTTGTTGTTCCACAACTCATAGGGAGTTTTGGTGAGTAAGGGTCTTACTAGAACTCTATTCAAAATATAGCATATAGTATTTACGACTTCGACCCAAAAATATTTTGGTAGGCTATGTTTATTCAACATAGTTCTCATCATTTCTTTTAAATTTCTATTTTTTCTTTCTACTACTCCATTTTGTTGAGGATTTCTTGGAGTAGAGAAGTTATGATTGTATCCATTAAATTCATAAAATTCTTGAAAATCATGGTTTTGAAATTCACCACCATGATCACTTCTAATTGACAAAATCATAGAACCATTTTCATTTTGGACAAGTTTGAAAAGCTTGGTAAAATATCTAAAGCATTCATTTTTGTGTTTTAAGAAATAAGTCCATGTGTATCTACTATAGTCATATACAATGACAAAAGCGTATTTGCTACCTCCTAGGCTTGATGTAGAAATAGGTCTAAACAAATCCATATGGATCAATTGTAAGGGCCTAGAGGTGCTTATTTGATTCTTAGGTTTGAAACTACCCTTAATTTATTTTCCTAATTGACAAGCATCACACACATTATCTTTGATGAACTTGATATGAGGAATTCCTCTTACAAGTTCTTTGGATGATATTTAAGTGATTAGTTTCATGCTAGCATGACCCAATCTTCTATGCCAAAGCCAAGCATTCTCATTCAAAACCGAGAAACACATTTCATTGCAAAGATCATTGATGTCAATGGTGTATACGTTATTTTGTTTTTATGCTATCATAGATGTGTTTTTGTGTGGTTTTTCAATGATGCAAGCATTAGATTCGAATTTGACAATATATCCTTTATCACATAATTGACTAATGCTCAAGAGGTTATGCTTTAAACCATCAACTAACAAAACATCTTCAATAAAGAAGTTGGATTTGTTACCTATGGTTCTTTTGCCAGTGATTTTACCCTTGTTGTTGTCTCTGAAGGTGACATAGCTTTCGTCTATGCTAGTGAGCTTAGAGAATTGAGATAGATCTTCGGTCATATGCCTTGAGCATCCACTATCAAGGTACCATCTCTTGTTCCTAGCTTGTGATGGTATATGTTTCTACAAGAAAGGATGATTTTTAGGTACCCATTTACTTTTGGATGCCTCAAACACTGATCTAAATTGTTTATCATGTTGTATAGAATTTATCGTGGTTCCTTTGGGAACCCAAATCAATTTGTTCTGACTAACTTTCTTGAATGGACAATAATAAGTTTTATGTCCATGTTTGCAACAAAAGTTGCATTTGCTTTGGTGCCAAACATGTAAGATAGGGCCTTTAATGAAGGTGGTTGGATTTTAGTGAGGACTTCTCACAAATCCGATTCCACTTCTTTTAGAAACATGACCCTTATTTGTAAGGATCATATTTAAAGACTTGCTACCAACCTCGAATTTCTTCAAGGTGTCCTTAAGTAGCAAGTTCTCCTTTTGGAGAGTTTCTAGATCATGACATTTTTTACACGGAGCTAAACTATCATGATATTCAATTTTTAATTTATCAAAATTACAGTAAGACTATCATGCTCCTTTTTTAGCAATTTGTATTTTCTACCAATAGTTTTGCATTCATAAAAAAAGTCATGGAAGGCATTTAGTAATTCGTCAAATGATAAATCTACATTAATTAAATTCGTTACCTCATCTTCGATGGCCATTAGGGCGTAATGAGCAACTTACTCGGTATTGGACTCCTCTTCTTCGGACGCACTTGAGTCATCCCACGTTGCTTTAAGCGCCTTCTTCTTTGATGTTCTCTTCTTGGCTTGGGGACAATCACTTTTGTAGTGTCCCGGCTTCTTGTATTCGTAGCAAATAACTTGGTTCTTTTTGGGTTCAAATTTATTTTTAGTGTCATTTTTAAACTTGTTTCTTTTAATGAATTTTTTGAATTTCCTTGTTAGAAGTGCCAAGTCATCGTCACAATCTTCATCACTTGAGTTTTCTCTCAAGTGGTCTTCGAAAGTTCTAAGTGCCATATCCTTCCTATTCTTTGGAACGATGTCTTTTTGCTCTTCATGAGTTTTGTAAGTCATTTCGTAGGTCATTAATGATCCGATTAATTCTTCAAGAGGGAAGTTGTTTAAATCTTTAGCCTCTTGAATAGCAGTGACTTTAGGGTCCCAACTCTTAGGAAGGGATCTTAGAATCTTATTTACGAGCTTAAAATCCGATAAACTTATGCTGAGTCCTTTTAGACCATTGACGATATTTGTGAAACGAGTGTACATGTCGTCAATAGTCTCGTTCGGTTTCATTCGGAAAAGTTCAAAAGAATGTATCAAAAGATTAATTTTTGACTCTTTCACTCTACTTGTGCCTTCGTGAGTCACTTCGAGTGTATGCCAAATATCAAATGCAGTTTCACAAACCGAAACACAATTGAACTCATTTTTATCAAGCGCACAAAATAAGACATTTATAGCCTTTGCATTAAGAGCGAAAGTCTTTTTCTCCAATTTATTCTAATCAATCATTGGAAGAGAAGACTTCGAAAATCCATTTTCGTTTCGACAAGATTCCAAAGTTCAAAATCCATTGAAATAAGGAAGATCCTAATTCGGGTCTTCCAATAGGTGTAGTCCATCCCATTGAACATGGGTGGACATGTAATAGAGTGGCCCTCTTGATTTTTGGCGTATGCCATCTCTCTTGGGTTTTAATCCGATTGAGAGTTAACCCCGCTCTAATACCAATTGTCAGGATCAGGGTCGGCACTAAGAGGGGAGGGGGGGGCGTGAATTAGTCTTGCGGATAAAATCACGTCATTTTCGGAAAAACCTTCGTACGTTGAAAACCGATTCCGGAAATATGCTTAGATTGAAAGCGTACGGAAAAGTATTGAAGGTAGTAAACTATTGAAGGGGTTTGCAGTAAGGTAATAGCAATAAGTAAATGCAAACCAGAGTTTTAGAGTGGTTCGGTCAAACGTGAACTACATCCACTTTCGGCTTCCTCCTCCGACGAGGTCACCGACGTCCACTAGAGGCCTTCCTTCAATAGGCGAAGGCCAACCACCATTTTACAGTTTCACTCCTTTTGATGGGCTTAGGAGACAACCCTTATAGATTTTTCACTCCTCTCTTGAATGATCAAAACTTAAAAGAAAAGAGGGAGAAGAACTTTTGATCTTTTACAACACTTTTAAGCTCTCAAAATCTCAGAATAAATGCTAAGTTTTGGTGCCCTTTCATGCATGAAAGGGTGAGGTTTATATAGGCCCCAAACTGGTTTGAATTTGAAGCTCAAAAGTGTCATCTCCCGAAATTCCGGGGTCTTGGCGGTACTACCGCCTGACAAAGCTCGGAGACCGAGCTCGGGCAGTACCACTGCCCAGCCTCACTCGAAGACCGAGCCCAAGCGGTGCCACCGCCTGACATGGGCAGTTCCACTACCTAGCTTTCTTGGGAGACTCAGCTCCTGGGCGGTGCCATTGCCCACCCAGGCGGTGCCACCGCCACCTAGGAAATTTAGGTCCGAATGGGTTGATCCATTCAGCCCAATTTGGGTCTTTCAAGGGCCCAATTGCCCCAAGATTAAGTTAATGGGATCACCTCCTATTTCTAACTTAATCATCATGCTAACTATGATATTTTTTAAGACATTTACTACAACTTGCTCCGATGCGTCAATCGCTTCTTCCGGCGAGCTTCCGGCGAACTTCTGACGAACATCCGACGAACCCTCGGCAATGCTCCAGCGGACTTCTGGAAAACTCCTGGACTTGCGATGATCCACTTGGTGAGTTCTGATAAGCTTCTTTAGCAAGCTCCTAGACTTCTCAGATTTGTTCCCGCAGAACCTCCGACGACTGTCCGGACTTCCGTCGAACTCTTGGACCCCCAACGTGATCATAGTCTTGACTCCGGTGCAACTCCTGCTACATGTCTTACTTCTATCGTAGTTAATCCTGCACACTTATCTCAACATATGGATTACATAACAAATGACAATTGACTTCATCATCAAAATCCAAGATTCAACAAATAAAATATTGAGATCCCTTCCAAAGTGTTGGGACCCTAAAGTAACAGTCATTCAAGAGGCCAAGGAATTAAATTATTTCCCTATCAAAGAACTTATCGGGTCATTAATGTCCTATGAGATGACTTTCAATGCTCATGAAGAGCTTGAGAATAACCTTCCAAAGAATAGGAAGGATATGACACTAAGAACTCATGAAGCCCACTTAAAAAAAAATTCAAGTGATGAGGACTATAATGATGACTTAGCACTCTTGACAAGAAAGTTCAAAAAATTCACAAAAAGAAATAAATTTAAAAATGATACTAAAAACAAAATTGAACCTAAGAACGAACAAATCATATGCTATAAATGCAAGAAGCTAGGACATTTCAAAAACAAATGTCCCCAAGTAAAGAAGAAGCAACCAAAAAAGAAAAAGAAGACATTCAAAGCGATGTGGGATGACTCGAGCAATTCCAAAAGTGCAGAACAAAGTAACAAGGAGATCGTCAACTATGCACTAATGGCTATCGGATATGAGTTAAGTAGTTCATTAGATATAAATTTATCTATCGATGAGCTTTTAAGTGATTTTCATGAATTGTTTGATGAATGTAAAACTTTGAGTAAAATATACAACTCTTTGAAAAAGGAGCATGCCATTTTAAATATTGAATTTAAAAAACTTAAGCATAATAATCCTTCTTTGCCTCCATGTACTAAGTGTGAACACTTAGAGGCATTTAAAAAGGAAAACTTGCTACTCAAAGAAACCTTATAAAATTTTAATCCTTGCCAAGAAGCAACCAAAAAAGAAAAAGAAGACATTCAAAGCGATGTGGGATGACTCGAGCAATTCCAAAAGTGCAGAACAAAGTAACAAGGAGATCGTCAACTATGCACTAATGGCTATCGGATATGAGTTAAGTAGTTCATTAGATATAAATTTATCTATCGATGAGCTTTTAAGTGATTTTCATGAATTGTTTGATGAATGTAAAACTTTGAGTAAAATATACAACTCTTTGAAAAAGGAGCATGCCATTTTAAATATTGAATTTAAAAAACTTAAGCATAATAATCCTTCTTTGCCTCCATGTACTAAGTGTGAACACTTAGAGGCATTTAAAAAGGAAAACTTGCTACTCAAAGAAACCTTATAAAATTTTAATCCTTGCCAAGAAGCACCACGTTCATAGAAGAGGTGAAATTAGATTTGTGAGTAGCTCTCAGCAAAATCCAACTACCTTTGTTAAAGGCCCTACCTTGCATATATCACCTCACACCAAATGCAACTTTTGTTGCAAACTTGGACATGTTGCATATAAATGTCCACTTAAGAGATATAGTCTACACAAATTGATTTAGGTTCTTAAAGAAACCATAAAGAACTCTGTGCAAAATAATAAGTTGAGTAGATTGATTTTTGAGGTACCTAAGGTCAAATGGTTACCTAAAAATCATTCCCTTTTGTAGAAATATTTACCATCACAAGCTAGGAGCAAGAGATGGTATCTTGATAGTGGATGCTCAAGACGCATGACTAGAGAATTATCTAAATTCTCTAAGCTTACTAGCCTAGACGAAGGGTATGTCACCTTCGGAGATAACAACAAGGGTAAAATCATTGGCAAAGGAACAATAGGTAACAAATCCAACTTTTTAATTAAAGATGTGTTCTTGGTTGATGGCTTAAAGCATAATCTTTTAAGCATTAGTTAATTATGTGATAAAGGATATGTCATTAGATTTGAATCCAATGCTTGCATTATTGAACAACCACACAAAAATATCTTTGTGATTGCCCTAAAATAAAATAATGTATACACCATTGACATTGATGATCTTTGTGATTAAATGTGTTTTTCGATTTTGAATGATGATGCTTGGCTTTGGCATAGGAGATTAGGTCATGCTAGCATAAAACTAATCTCTCAAATCTTATCCAAAAAACTTGTAAGAGGTATTCATAACATTAAGTTTGTTAAAGATAATGTGTGTGATGCATGTCAACTAGGAAAATAAATAAAATATAGTTTTAAACCAAAGAATCAAATAAGCACCTCTAGACTATTGTAATTAATCCATATAGATTTGTTTGGACCAATTGATACATCAAGCCTAGGAGGTAGCAAATATGCCTTTATCATTGTGGACGATTATAGTAGATACACTTGGATATACTTCTTGGCACACAAAAGTAATTGCTTTAGGTTTTTTTCTAAGTTTTGTAAACTTGTTTAAAATGAAAAAGGTTTTATGATTTCATCAATTTGGAGAGATCATGGTGGCGAATTTTAAAATCATGATTTCCAAAATTTTTGTGAATCTAATTGATATAACCACAATTTTTCTACTCCAAGAAATCCTCAACAAAATGGAGTAGTAGAAAGAAAAAATAAAAATATACAAGAAATGGCAAGAACCATGTTAAATGAACATATCTTATCCAAATATTTTTGTGCCGAAGCCGTTAATACAGTATGCTATGTCATGAATAGGATTCTAGTAAGACCATCACTTTCCAAAACTCCTTGTGAATTATGAAATGATAAAAAACCCAATGTTTCATACTTTAAAGTTTTTTATTATAAATATTTTATCTTGAATGAAAAAGATGCCTTAGGAAAGTTTGATGTAAAATATGATGAAGTCATTTTTCTTGGTTATTCTTTTATTTCAAAAGTATTTCGTATCGTTAATAAAAGAACCTTGATCAGAGAAGAGTCTATCCATGTTGTCTTTAATGAAGTCTTCGAATTTAAGAAAAATAAGTTTGATGATGATTTTAACTTCGATACTTTGAATTTAAATGAACCCTCTCCTCCAACTGGTAACTTGGATATATCTTCTTTTGAAACATCCTTACCCAAGGAATGAAAGTATTTAGATGCTTATCCTAATAAGCTAATTATAGGAGACACATCAAAAGTGGTTCAAACTCGTTCTTCTCTTAAGAATTTTTGTGATAACACTGCTTTTCTTTCTCAAATTGAACCAAAATGCATTGACGAAGCCTTGAAAGATAATTCATGAGTTATCGCAATACAAGAAGAGTTGAATCAATTTGAGAGAAACGAGGTGTGAAAGTTTGTTCCAAGGCCAAATGACTATTTAGTTATTGGTATTAAATGGATCTTTAGAAACAAACAAGATGAATTTGGTATCGTGGTTCGAAACAAGGACAGATTAGAAGCTATAAGGATTTCAACTAAGAAGAAGGTATCGATTATGAAGAAACCTTCACTCTTATGGTAAAATTAGAAGCCATAAGGATGCTCCTTGCCTATGGTTGGTGACTAATGACCAACGAAGGCCGTCACCCTTAACAATATTATAACCGACAGGAAGTTGTTAATGATAGCCCCCCAATCAAACACAAGCAGCATGTCATCCCTAGCTCTACCTACATAATGTCACGGACAAAACTATAAATAGGGTGTTTGATGTAATGCTCATGTATGTCCATGTCTTTTGATTTTGTTCATGCTTTGCACAGCATATAAAGGGCTTATTGTAGGCTTTTGGTGGTCGTCTTAGGCTTGTAAATAAAGGTTGCATCATGTAGGCACTTGTTGGGATTTCGGTCTGTAGTGGACCATTTTGGACCCTTTATTGTATGACTGTTTAGTACTTGTGAAGTCTTTTTGTAATTTGTATTGGTTATAAAGTATTTACTCAAATGATTATTTGTGAATCTCGAGTGAAACACTTTCATTAATATATTTTCTCTTTTGTAGGTCCTAAGGGATTATAAAAGGTTTCAGAAGGCTAACCTTTGTGAACAGACATGCAAGGGTGTCACATGACTTAGGTAAAACTAGCTAAGTGCATGTCATATGGTATCAGAGTATGATAAGTATACATAGAAACACTTGACATGTAAACATAGGGGACCTAGCAGGGCTGTGTTGAGGGCAGCCAGTACGCATGACTACTTGGGGGAAACATGCATAGAGATGTAGGGAAAAGGAGTCACTCAAAGGAGCAGGCATCTAAGATTGGCATTTAGAGGAATATGGCTAACCTTTCGCGAAAGAAGCACCATGAGGATAAGCAAGTTAGGAAGAATGCGTAGTGCATAAAAGTTGAGATGGCTGAGTTTGAGTTATAGCTCCACATTGGCAATCATATTTGATGGTGCTCAAGGCAAGCGAGGCGCTTGGTAAAGGATGAGACCATGCAAAGTGGAATGGGTTGTGTTGAATCTCATATTTTGATGATGAAACCACTTAATATATATTTTTGATTTAATCTGCATTTTGAGTGACGCAGGATGCTTCGATCAAGATGAGACAATTAAAGTAGGAAAATCATGTTGGGCCAGAGGAACATGTTAGAAGATTGGACGTCAAGCTGGTGGATCGGTCAACGTATCAATAGAAGGCTTTGGGCCGTAGATTCGGACATCGGGCTAAGAAGAGCGGGTACTGCGCCTAGGATATCGGAGTTGCAGAGTCAACTAGCCGATTGGGCAATAGGCCGCAAGAGAGGACGATGCGCCAAAGAATCGGATGAAGCGTCGAGGGACCAATGACATGCCAAACAACTTGATTAATTGCTTAGGAGTAATTGTCTAGATTGAAGTTTTGCTTTACTTGTGCAGGATTAACTATGATAGCTTGAAGACATAAAGCAAGTCTACTAGAGTCAAGTTCGATGGGTGTTCGAGAGTCCACCGAAAGTCCGAAGAATCGTCGGAAGTGCTGCCAGAACCAACCGAGAAGAAATCGGGGACTTGCCGAAGTTTTCGGAAGTCCGCCGAAGAGATCGTCGGAGGTTCGCGGAGATCACTGAGAAGGTTTGGCCTGTTGGGAGTCTGCTAAAAGAAATCCGAGGGTGTATTGGAAGTCCACCAGAAGTTCGCCGAAAAGCTCACTAGAAGGAAACTCGACATTGCCGATTAAAAACTTGCTTAGTACTATGTCTTAATTTCATAGTTTGCATATAATTAGGGTTAGGATTAAGGGTTAATCCTATAACCTAGTTAGGGGCCAATTGGGCCCGAGTTTGGACTGGTTTGGGCCAAGTTTGGAGCCAAACCAGTGAGCTGAAATAGTCTAGGTGGTGGCATCACCATACTAGGCGGTGGCACTGCCCAGAACCCGAGGGATCAGGCGGTGGTACTATCGGACTGGGCGTTGGCACCGCATGTAAATAGTCAATATGACATTGATAGGCGGTAGTACCGCCACCGATAGGCGGTGGCATCGCTAGCTCCGGGAACCCAAAGGAATTCAAAATTTGGAGCCCAAATTTGAATCCTCTTGGGGTCTATAAATACCCCTCAATTCTCAGCAGAGAATAAAACCTTTTGAGAAGTTAGAGATTGAGATAAAGCCTTAGCAAAATCTTTAACAAGTCTTGTTTTCAATAGCTTAAGTGTTCACCTCCTTCTTTCTCTTTGAAAATTTGTAAGAGTGTGAACCACTTGTAAAAGGTTGTAAGAGGGGTATTTGTCCTTCCCCTTCAAAGTGATTTGCTAGTGGAAGTTGGGAGCCTCATCGAAGAAGACTTCACAAGTGGATGTAGGTCATTTGATCGAACCACTTTAAATTGGTGTCTTCCTTGAATGTGTGAGTACTTACCTTTCTGAAATCGTTATTTACACAGCAACAAGCTTTCAGTTTTCATCTTCTTACTTTACTCGAGCTACTCTTATCAAGTCAATCATTGTCGAATCAAAATCTCTATGCATTTATGGAATCGTTTTCAAACTTACAAGTTTTAATCTGTTGCACTAATTCACCCCCCCTCTTAGTGCCGCTCCGACCCTAACAGGTTGTTCAACGATCGAAAGAGTTATGCAAAGCTCATAGAGGTGAGGGGAATTGCTAACTCAAAAAATTTGATACTTATGCAAGGGCTTATATGCAGACGATGGAATGTTCTAGTCATCCCAAGGTAGCCAAAATTTAGTGCCATGGATCATTGAAACTTTCTCTTTAGCTCTAGAAGAATACGTCCGTAAGAGGCTGAAGTGTGTAATGAGTTCAGTATGTTGTTAAGCCTTGAGGGGTGCAATAGGGGTTATATTGGCGAGGAGTCCTAATCTAGTAAGTGCATTTGTGGAGGCAGAATAATACATAGTTTGTTCAGCAAGGCGGAGTAGTCCAAAGAGAGAGTGGTCTCCGAAACTTTTAGAGGGAAAGATGCGAATGTTAGGATCAAGAGCACTAAGAGGAGGGGGGTTAAATTAGTGCAGCGGAAAACTTTTGTCAGTTAAAAATACTTTCATACAAAAACCATTTCGGAAAGATCTTTAAAGTTAAGAGTAAGCAGAAGTATAGTTGATGTAAATCAATGAAGGCAGTTTGCAGTTAAGATAAAGAGCAAAATGTAAATGCAAACCGAGATTTAGAGTGGTTCGGTCATTCTTGACCTACATCCACTTTTGGCTTCCTCATCCGACGAGGTCATCGACGTCCACTAGAGGCCTTCCTTCAATAGGTAAAGACCAACCACCCTTTTACAGCTTTTCTCCTTTTGACAGGCTTAGGAGACAACCCTTACAAGTTTTCACTCCTCTCTTGAATGATCAACACTTAGAAAGAAAAGAGGGAGAAGAACTCTAGCCTTTTACAATACTTTTAAGCTCTCAAATACTCAGAATAAAAGTAAGCTTTTTGGTTTTCTTTTATGCAGGAAAGGGTGGGGTTTATATAGGCCCCAATGAGTTTGAAAATGAAGCTCAAAAGTGTCCATTCCCGGATTTTTGAGGTCTTGATGGTACCACTGCCATAATTGGGCGGTACTACCGCCTATCATCTGTCATTGAGTGGTACTACGACTCAGCCTAGGTAATACCACTGCCTGGCAGAGCTAGGAGATCGAGCTCTGGCAGTACCACCACCTGACAGGGGCAGTACCACTGCCAAGAATTCCTAGAAGACCGAGTCTCTTGGGCAATGCCACCGCTGACCAAGAATTCTGGGTCTGAATGGGCTGTTCCATTCGGCCTAATTTGGGTCTGTTAAGGACCCAATTGGCCCCTGATTAAGTTAGTGGGATCACCTCTCAATCATAACTTAATATACATACTAACTACGATAATTAAGACATCATTACTGTAATTCGTGTTCGGGTGCGTCAATCGCTTCTTCCGGTGAGCTTCCGACGAACTTCTGGTGAACATCCGTCGAACTTCCAGCGAACATCTAACAAACCCTCGGCGATGCTCCGGCGGACTCCTGGCAAGCTCCTGGACTTCGCAACGATCTTCTTGGAAAGTTACGATAGGCTTCTTTGGTAAGCTCCTAGACTTCTCAGATGGTTCCCGCAGAACTTCCAATGAACTCTCGAACCCCTAATGTAATCTTGGTCTTGACTCCGGCTCAACACCTGTTGCATGTCTTACTGCCATCGTAGTTAATCCTGCACACTTATCTCAATATATAGATTAGATAAACAAATGACAATTGACTTCATAATCAAAATCCGAGATTTAACAATCTCCCCTTTTTGATGATGACAATCAATTGATTTCGGAGTTAACCTTAACTCCCTCTATCTATATGTCATACTTGAGATAAGTCATTCTTCTTGAATTCAAAGCCTTTGAATTCAAGAGACATATTGATAAGTTAAGTTCATTTAAACTTATCAATACCCTCATCATGATTCCTATTATGATGTATCTTTCTGAAAATGATGTCAAGGCAAGACATCTATTTTCAAGTCTTATATTTCAAATGTGAAGGATAGCAATCATAACAATTCATCATATGGTGAGATATCAATTTATAAAATTATAAATTTAGCAATTCATTATATGGTAAGATATCAATTTGTAAAATTACAATGTAAGCTCTAGATATCTTATCATTAATGCAAATATTTTAAGTGTATAGCAATTCATTATATGGTAAGATATCAATTTGTAAAATTACAATGTAAGCTCTAGATATCTTATCATTAATGCAAATATTTTAAGTGTATAGCAATTCATTATATGGTAAGATATCAATTTGTAAAATTACAATGTAAGCTCTAGATATCTTATCATTAATGCAAATATTTTAAGTGTATAGCAATTCATTATATGGTAAGATATCAATTTGTAAAATTACAATGTAAGCTCTAGATATCTTATCATTAATGCAAATATTTTAAGTGTATAGCAATTCATTATATGGTAAGATATCAATTTGTAAAATTACAATGTAAGCTCTAGATATCTTATCATTAATGCAAATATTTTAAGTGTATAGCAATTCATTATATGGTAAGATATCAATTTGTAAAATTACAATGTAAGTGACAATTGACTTCATAATCAAAATCCGAGATTTAACAATCTCCCCCTTTTTGATGATGACAATCAATTGATTTCGGAGTTAACCTTAACTCCCTCTATCTATATGTCATACTTGAGATAAGTCATTCTTGAATTCAAAGCCTTTGAATTCAAGAGACATATTGATAAGTTAAGTTCATTTTAAACTTATCAATACCCTCATCATGATTCCTATTATGATGTATCTTTCTGAAAATGATGTCAGGCAAGGCCAGATATCAATTTATAAATTATAAATTGAGCTCTAGATATCTTAACATAATGCAAATATGGCAATCATAGCAATTCATTATATGGTAAGATATCAATTTGTAAAATTACAATGTAAGCTCTAGATATCTTATCATTAATGCAAATATTTTAAGTGTATAGCAATTCATTCTATCATCAATTTGTCACATATTTCTCCCCCTTTGTCATCAACAAAAAGGAGAACAATTCAAGTGTATTTCAAGCATAGTAATAAGTGTGGTAAAGATTCATGTCATTTTTCAACAATAAGTGATAAGATACCATTCATACAAATTATTTTTCAAGCAATCATGACATGGTATCATTCAAACATTCATTAAGGAGATAGCTTTCATTACTTCTTCCTTTGTCATTAACGTTTTGCATGAAAAATGAAAGCTATTGTGAACTAACTTTGAATGAAGTTAAAAGCGATAAGAGATTAAATCATGCTTCATTTTTACAGGGATCAAGATATACATGTGAAATCAAATCCTTGCAAGTGTTCATCTCAAAAAAATCTTCCTTCATCAAGAAGAAATTCATGTGAAAGAATCATTACATTAAATTCATTTCTCGATTAAAAATTCAAAAGATAAATCCATGAGAGATGCATTTGTTAATTAATTCTATATGTCAAAAATCATGGAGCATTGATATGAAATAAACTTGATATGACATAGGCTCATGAAAGCTCCATTCAAGAAATACATTTAGTCCAAAAGAGAAGTACAAAATCATGCATTCAGACAATGTTTTGTTATAGCTTTTTGATCACAATCATGAAGGTAAAATATATTGTTAGCTTTTGATCACAATCATGAAGGTAAAATATGCTTATCATCATGGAAATTTTTGGCATCAAGACATATAATTTCCAATATGTTATTGAAGCATATAATCATGTAAAATTCATAAGATTTAGTTTTTAAGTGATTGATCATAGAATCAAGAAAGTCCAAAAATGAAATTTAACAAATTCATGCATTCAGATAAGTGTTTTGTCACAATCATGAAGGTAAACATGTTCATCATCACGGAAACTTTTAGCATCAAGACACAAAATTTTCAAAATTAAAGCAAACATGTTATTGAAGCACACAATCTTATCAGCATGTAAATAATTTTCAGCATTGAGTTTTTAAGTGATTGATCATAGAATCAAGAAAGTCCAAAAACGAAATTTAACAAATTCATGCATTCAGACAAATCAACATTCCTAATTCTCTTCTAATGAGATCAAATTATTCTTCACTTAAAGGCTTTGTAAAAATATCAACTAATTGATGTTTAGTATCAATGAACTCTAGGATTACATCATGATTAGTGACATGATCTCGTATAAAGTGATGTCTAATATCAATATATTTTATTCTTTAGTGTTGAATGAGATTCTTTGTTAAACATATTGCACTTGTATTATCACATTTAGTGGGAATATTTTTAAGACGAACTTTATAATCTTCTAAGGTGTTTTTCATCCACACTACTTGTGCACAGCATGCACTAGCTGCAACGTACTCAGCTTCAGATGTAGATAGTGCAACTAAGTTTTGTTTCTTATATGACCAAGAAACAAGTGCATGTTCCAAAAATTGACATGTTCCTGATGTACTTTTTCTATCTAGTTTATACCTAGCAAAATTTGCATCAGCATAAGCAATTAGTTTAAAATTCTTGGATTTTAGATACCATAATTCTAGATTTATGATACCTTTAAGATATCTAAGTATTCTTTTAACTGCTTTAAGATGAGATATCTTAGGATTCGATTGAAACCTAGCACAAAGTTCTACACTAAACATAATATCCGGTCTAGTTGTAGTGAGGTAAAGTAAACTTCATATCATACCCCTATAAGTTTTTTTATCAAAACTTTTTCACTTTCATCAATTTCTAACTTAGTGGAGGTGCTCATAGGAGTGTTGATAGCTTTTGAGCTGTCCATATTAAATCTTTTTAGCAAATCCAAAGCGTATTTAGTTTGACTAATAAAGATATCATTGCTTGGTTGCTTAATTTGTAAGCCTAAAAAGAAGATTAATTCTCCCATCAAACTCATTTCAAACTCAAGGCTCATAGTTTTAGCAAAAGATTCATAAAGAGATTCATTTGTAGAACCAAAGATAATATCATCAATATAAATCTGAACAATGAGAAAATTATTTTCAAAATTTTTGATAAATATCGACCTTGCCTTTAGAGAAGCAAAATTTTTGATAAATATCGACCTTGCCTTTAGAGAAATTATTTTCAATAAGAAAAGAACTAAGTCTCTCATACCAAGCTCTTGGGGCTTGTTTTAAACCATAGAGAGCTTTAGTTATTTCAAACACATGATTAGGGAAACTATTATTCTCAATTCAGGGAGGTTGTTCAACATAAACTTCTTCGGAAATAAAACCATTAAGAAAAGTGCTTTTAACATCCATTTGAAACAACTTAAAATTATTACTACTAGCATAGGTAAGCAACATCCTTATGACTTCTAATCGAGCCACAAGAGCGAAGGTTTTTTCGTAATTGATACCTTCTTCTTGGTTGAAACCTTTGGCCACTAATCTAGCCTTGTTTCTAACCACAATACCAGATTTATCTTGCTTGTTTCTAAAGACCCATTTAGTACCAATAACTAAATGGTCATTTGGCCAAGGAATAAGCTTCGACACCTCATTTCTCTCAAATTGATTTAACTCATCTTACATTGTGATAATCTATGAATCATCTTTCATAGCTTCATCAATACATTTAGATTCAATTTGGGAGAGAAAAGCGGCGTTGGCACAAAGAGTTTTAAGAGAAGAACGTGTTTGAACCCCCTTAGATGTATCTCCTATGATTAGCTCCTTAGGATAAGCATCTACATACTTTCAATCCTTGGGTAAGGATGTTTCGGAAGTGGATGCATCCAAGTTGCTAGTTGGAGAAGGGGTTTTATTTAAATTCAAAGAATCAAAATTGACATCATCATCAAAATCGTTTTTCTTGATTTCGGAAATCTCATTGAAAACAATATGAATGGATTCTTCTATAATCAAAGTTCTTTTATTGAAGATATGAAATGATTTAGAAATTGAAGAATAACCAAGAAAAATTCCTTCATCGGATTTAGCATCAAATTTTCCTAAGGCATCTTTTTCATTCAAGATAAAACACTTACACCCAAAAACTTTAAAATATGAAACATTGGGTTTTTTGTTATTCCACAACTCATATGGAGTTTTGGTGAGTAAGGGTCTTACTAAAACTCTATTCATAATATAGCATGCAGTGTTTACGGCTTCGACCTAAAAATATTTGGGTAGCATATGTTCATTCAACATAGTTCTTGTCATTTCTTGTAAATTTCTATTTTTTTCTTTCTACTACTCCATTTTGTTGAGGATTTCTTGGAGTAGAGAAGTTGTGGTTGTATCCATTAGATTCACAAAATTCTTAAAAATCATGGTTTTGAAATTCACCACCGTGATCACTTCGAATTGATGAAATCATAGAACCTTTTTTATTTTGAATAAGTTTACAAAACTTGGTGAAATATCTAAAGCATTCACTTTTGTGTTTCAAGAAATAAGTCCATATGTATCTACTATAATCATCTACAATAACAAAAGCGTATTTGCTACCTCCTAGGCTTGATGTAGAGATTGGTCTGAATAAGTCCATATGGATCAATTGCAAAGGTCTAGAGGTGCTTATTTAATTCTTAGATTTGAAGCTATCCTTTATTTGTTTTCCTAATTGACAAGCATCACACACATTATCTTTGATGAACTTGATATGAGAAATTCCTCTTACAAGTTTTTTGGATAAAATTTGGGTGATTAGTTTCATGCTAGTATGACCTAATCTCCTAAGCCAAAGCCAAACATCGTCATTCAAAACTGAGAAACACATTTCATTACAAAGATCATTGATGTCAATGTTGTATACATTATTTTGTTTTAATGCAATCATAGATGTGTTTTTGTGTGGTTTTTTAATGATATAAGCATTAGATTCGAATTTGACAATATATCCTTTATCACACAATTGACTAATGCTCAAGAGGTTATGTTTTAAACCATCAACTAACAAAACATCTTCAATAAAGAAGTTGGATTTGTTACCTATGGTTCCTTTGTCAATGATTTTACCCTTGTTGTTATCTCTGAAGGTGACATAGCCTTCGACTATGCTAGTGAGCTTAGATAATTGAGATGGATCTCCAGTCATATGCCTTGAGCATCCACTATCAAGGTACCATCTCTTGCTCCTAGCTTGTTGTGACATATATTTCTACAAAAAAGGATGATTTTTAGGTACCCATTTAATCTTGGGTGCCTAAAAAACCAATCTAAATTGCTTATCATGATGCATGGAATTTTTTATAGTTCCTTCAGGAATCCAAGTCAATTTGTGTAGACTAACCTTCTTGAATGGATAATGATAAGCTCTATGTCCATGTTTGCAACAAAAGTTGCATTTGTTTTGGTGCGAAATATGCAAGATAGGGCTTTTAATGAAGGTGGTTGGATTTTGGTGAGAGCTTCTCACAAATCTGATTCTACTTCTTTTATGAACGTGACCCTTATTGGTAAGGACCATGTTCAAGGACTTGCTACCAACCTCAAATTTCTTCAAGATGTCCTTGAGTAGCAAGTTCTCCTTTTGGAGTATTTCTAAGTCATGACATTTCGTACATGGAACTAAACTATCATTATACTCAATTTTTAATTTATCGAATTTACTAACAAGAGTATCATGCTCCTTTTTTAACAATTTATATTTTCTACTAATTATTTTGCATTCATCAAATAAGTTATAGAAAGTATTTAATAATTCATCAAATGATAAATCTACATCAATTAAATTTGATACCTCCTCTCCGATTGCCATAAGTGTGTAATGAGCAACTTACTCGGTGTTGGACTCCTCTTCTTCGGATTCGCTTGAGTCATCCCATGTTGCTTTGAGTGCCTTCTTCTTTGGTATTCTCTTCTTGGCTTAGGGACATTCACTTTTATAGTGTCCCGGCTTCTTGCATTCGTAGCAAATAACTTGGCCCTTTTTTTGTTCAAATTTATTTTTAGTGTTATTTTTAAATTTGTTTCTTTCAATGAATTTTTTAAATTTCCTTGTTAAAAGTGCCAAGTCATCATCAAAGTCCTCATCACTTGAGTTTTCTCTCAAGTGGTTTTCTTGAGTTCTAAGTGTTATATCCTTCCTGTTCTTTGGAAGGGTGTCCTCATGCTCTTCATGAGCTTTGCAAGTCATTTCGTAGGTCATTAATGACCCGATTAATTCTTCAAGAGGGAAGTTATTTAAATCTTTAGCCTCTTGAATGACAGTGACTTTAGGGTCTCAACTCTTTGGAAGGGATCTTAGAATTTTATTAACGAGCTCGAAATTCGAAAAACTTTTACCGAGTCCTTTTAGACCATTGACGACATCCATAAAGCGGGTGTACATGTCACCTATGGTCTCACTCGGTTTCATTCGAAAAAGTTCATAAGAATGTATTAAAAGATTGATTTTTGACTCTTTCACTCTACTCGTGCCTTTATGAGTCACTTCGAGCGTACGCCAAATATCAAATGCAGTTTCATAAATCGAAACACAATTGAACTCGTTTTTATCAAGTGCACAAAATAAGGCGTTCATAGCCTTTGCATTTAGAGTGAAAGTCTTCTTCTCCAATTCATTTCAATCGATCATTGGAAGAGAAGACTTTGAAAATCCATTTTCAATAATATTCCAAAGTTCAAAATTCAAAGAAATAAGGAAGATCCTCATTCGGGTCTTTGAATAGGTGTAATCCGTCCCATTGAACATGGGCAAACATGTAATAGAGTGACCCTCTTAGTTTCCGGCATATGCCATCTCTCTTGAGTTTTAATCCAACTGAGAGTGAATCAACTCTGATACCAATTGTTAGGATCAAGAGCACTAAGAGGGGGGGAGGGGGTGAATTAGTGCAGTGGAAAACTTTTGTCGGTTAAAAGACTTTCGTATGAAAACCATTTCAGAAAGATCTTTAAAGTTAAGAGTAAGCGGAAGTGTAGTTGATGTAAATCAATGAAGGCAGTTTGCAGTTAAGATAAAGACCAGAATGTAAATGCAAACTAAGATTTAGAGTGGTTCGGTCAATCTTGACCTATATCCACTTTTGGCTTCCTCCTCCGACAAGGTCACCGACGTCCACTAAAGGCCTTCCTTCAATAGGCGAAAGCCAACCACCCTTTTATAGTTTTTCCTCCTTTTGACGGGCTTAGGAGACGACTATTACAAGTTTTCACTCCTCTCTTGAATGATCAACACTTAGAAAGAAAAGAGGGAGAAGAACTCCAATCTTTTACAACACTTTTAAGCTCTCAAATACTCAGAATAAAAGCAAGTTTTTCATTTTTCTTTCTTGCAGGAAAGGGTAGGGTTTATGTAGGCCCCAATGAGTTTGAAAATGGAGCTCAAAAGTGTCCATTCCCGGATTTTCGGGGTCCTAGCGATACCTCTGCCATAACTGAGTAGTACTACCGCCTGTCATCTGTCACTGAGCGGTACTACTACTCAACCTGGGTGGTACCATCGCCTAATAGGGGCGGTACCACCGCTGGCAGCAATAAACTGCCAGTGGTACCACCGCCCAGAATTCCTCGGAGACTGAGTCTCTTGGGCGGTGCCACCGTCGGCCAGGAATTCTGGGTCTGAATGAGCTGTTCTATTCGGCCCAATTTGGGTCTATTAAGGGCCCAATTGGCCCCTAATTAAGTTAGTAGGATCACCTCCCAATCCTAACTTAATCTACATACTAACTACGATAATTAAGACATCATTACTGCAATTCGTGTTCCGGTGCGTCAATCGCTTCTTCTAGTGAACATCCGACAAACCCTCAGCGATGCTCCGACGGACTTCCAGCAAGCCCTTGGACTTCGTGACGATCTTCTTGGCAAGTTTCGACGAGCTTCTTTGGCAAGCTCCTAGACCTCTCGGATGGTTCTCGTAGAACTTCCGACGAACTCTCGAACCCCCAACGTGATGTTGGTCTTGACTCCGGCTCAACACCTGCTGCATGTCTTACTGCTATCGTAGTTAATCCTGCACACTTATCTTAACATATAGATTAGATAAACAAATGACAATTGACTTCATCATCAAAATCTAAGATTCAACAACGAAGAGAGTGTTAGGATCGGAGTGGCACTAAGAGGGGGGGGGTGAATTAGTGCAGCGGATTAAAACGTCGGTTTTGGAAACTTTTTCGTACGATAAAAACCGAACTCGAAAGTGCTTCACTTGAAAGCGTGTTCGTAAAGGTGTGCAGCAAAAGTAATAAGGAAGTAAAGCACGTATGAAGGTTTGCAGTAAGGTAAATAGCAATAAGTAAATGCAAACCAGAGAACATGCCAATTTTAAAGTGGTTTGGTCAAAATGACCTACATCTACTTACGAAGCCTTCTTCGATGAGGCTCCCAACTTCCACTAGCAAATCACTTTGAAGGGGAAGGACAAATACCCCTCTTACAACTTTTTACAAGTGGTTCACACTCTTACAAAGTTTCAACGAGAAAGAAGGAGGTGAACACTCAAGCAATTGAAAACAAGACTTGCTAAAGACTTTGCTAAGGCTTTTATCTCAATCTATTGCTTCTCAAAAGTTATTTTCTCTGCTGAGAATTGAGGGGTATTTATAGGCCTCAAAAGGATTCAAATTTGGGCTCCAAAGTTTGAATTCTCTTCGGTTCCCGAAGCTAGCGGTGCCACCGCTTGTCAATTCTAACACTGACAGTGTACTGGGCGGTGCCACCGCCTAGTCCAGCGGTGCCACCGCCTAGCTCTTCGGTGCTGCTTCGGGTGCTGGGCGGTGCCACCGCCTAGCTCTTCGGGTGCTGGGCGGTGCCACCGCTTGGCTCGGGTGCTGGGCGGTGCCACCGCCTAGCTCTTCGGGTGCTGGGCGGTGCCACCGCCTAGCTCTTCGGGTGCTGGGCGGTGCCACCGCCTACACTATTTCAGCTCACTGGTTGGGCTCCACACTTGGCCCAAACCAGTCCGAACTCGGGCCCATTTGGCCCCTACTTGGGTTATAAGATTAACACCTAATCCTAACCCTAATTAACATGCTAACTATGAATTTAAAGACATTTCCTAAGCTATTACAAAGTCCGCAAGTCAAGACTTCTTCCGGTGAACTTCCGGCGGTCTTCCAATAAACTCTCGGAAACCATTCTGCGGACTCCCGGCAAGCTCCGAGACTTCACGATTTGATCTTGGCGAGTTTCGACGAGCTTCTTCGGCAAGCTATGATCTTTCCGGTGAACTTCCGGCGGTCTTCCAATAAACTCTCGGAACAAGCTCCGAGACTTCACGATTGATCTTGGCGAGTTTCGACGAGCTTCTTCGCAAGCTATGATCTTTCTCGTGAGCTCCGCGAACTTCCGACGAACCTTCCGGCGAGCTTCTGAAAACCCATCGACAAGCTCCCTACTCATTCTCGGCTAGTTCCGACACGCATTCCCGACCCGACGAACCTTCGGACTTCCGTCGAACTCTCGAACTCCCAACGAATCCTTCGGCTTGACTCCGGCACTTTGTTTTACTTTATGTCTTCATCATTATCGTAGTTAATCCTGCACACACAAGCCAAAACTCTACTCCGATCTAGACAATTATTATAACGCGAATTGACATTCTGTTGCCCGACACGTCATTGGTTGGTGCTTCGTCCGATTCTTCAGCGCATCATCCTCTCTTGCGGCTTATTGCCCAATCAGCGGTTGACCTCCGCAACCCCGATATCCTTGGTACAATTTCGCTCTCCTTGGCCCGATGCCTAACGTCCGAAGTGTTCTGCCGTCCAATATCCTAACGTGATCTCCTCCGACGCAACGTCAATTCCTCCTGCGTCAACTGTCTAATCCTGATCGAGTAGACCTACATCACTCAAAATATAGTTAAACATCTAAACACAATCAATTAGTTATTATCATCAAAATTCGAGATTCAACAATCTCCCCCTTTTGTCATCAACTTACTTCTCCCCCTTTGTCATCAACAAAAAGGAGAAGTCCCAACTCTTATGTGTTTAGAGATATGAGTTCTAATCATTGCATAATAAACATAATCTCCTAGTTTTATCATTATGCAATTTTGTTATCATCATAGATATGCAAGGTAGTATGATAGCAATTTCTATAACATACAAGCTAGCAAATTTTACAATATTTTTAGAACATGCAAGCTAGCAGTTTTGAGATGTTCAAGAAAGCAACCCTTGCTTCTTAAAATATACAAGTTTGCTAGATGTGCACGTTAGCATATTTTGCTTATTGAGATAGGCAAGATACTGATGTTCAAGAAAACAACTTTTGCTTCTTGAAATAAGCAAGTTAGCAATCTTTGCTACTTAAGATAGGCAAGCTAGCAATCAAGTTTTTGCATCTTCTTGACTTGTACAAATTAGCTATCTCCCCCTTTGTCATTGTCAAAAAGAAGGGAAGACCCTTTACATCAATTATGACAAAGGTAAGTATCAATCTTATTTGTGCATCATTATATTTTCAAATTAGAATATGCACATTTTCAAAAATCTTATATTTCATTCATGCACGATATTGAATAAATCGATCAACATTATGAGGATATCATACATGATACTAAAATTTTTAACTATTTATAAACATTTTGATCATGATACCAAACATTTATCATTTAGAGCATTCATGACACAAAACATTAAATCAACATTTATATACATCATTTTAGCAATAATTCATAGTATTTTAAATCATGATTTACATCATATGTAATACATCACATCATAATTAGAAAGCACAAGTATTGTATGGATCATTGTAAATCATAAATGTTTCATATCATGATGGTATCAACTTGTCAAATTATATCCTACCATGCATGATCAAAACTTTTCATTTGTATGCATCAAAATAATATCAAGAGTATTTCATGCATATTATCAAATCATCATTTATAATTACATCAATATTCCAATCATTATTTCAGTCTACACATCATGAGATCAATAAGATAGAGAAAAATATTTTTTTAAGAAAAAAAAACATTTTCCTCTTTTTAGTTGTTTCAATTCATATGATTTTATTTCATTTATGCTAAATAAAAAACATGTATCATATTTAAAACCGAAAGTGTAAGATTTATTACAATAAAGATCAATAAGGCACTTTACTTTGATAAAAATCAATAATACGTAAATCACAAGATTCATCATCATATTTTCAAATTGCACAATTTCAAAACTATACCTTTCATTTTTCATGCATGATACAAATAAATCAATCATCATTATGAGCATATTATACATGATATTCAAGCATTCATGATACATTATTTTGGCAACATGATTATAGCTTTTCAAATGATGGTATCTAAATGTTAAAGTTCATTACATCCTATCATGCATGATAATTAACTTCTCATTTGTATTTCATGCATAATTTCATTTCATTATATTAGGAATATCAAGAAGAATTAATTGGGTGATGAGATGAATATTTTCATGAACACAAGCAATTGCATAAAAATCATATCATGAAGGATTAGAATATGTGTATACCAAAAGGCATGATTTCTTTTTGAAGAACCTCCTCATAAATAATCAAAAGAAAATCTTAGGAGATTGATTAAAGAAAAATCTTGATTCATTATAAAATTTTATATATCAAATATCGAGAAATCAAGATAATGATTCAAGTAATATTCAAGAGAAAATTCATCATTCATTTTCAATTCATTCAATTTGTCAAATCAACATTTCTTGGGTATGCATGATATCAAAACATGGTTTCAAATCTTCAACATATAGCATGTATAAATTTAAAAATCGAAGGGAGAAGGGAAAGAATTCAAAGGTACAAAGATTTCAACCATCTCATAAACAAATGAAGGATCAATTCATGAATCCAAAATTCCATGAATCATTTCGACAAATCTCCTTTTAAATAATCAAAATGATCGTCAAAGGAAATCTCATGTTATTCCAAGAAATCAAGATCATGATTTTGATAAAACTCATTTTAAATTTAAATCATCAAAATCATTTTTAAGGTTCACAAAATTCATAACATAAATAGATTCATGATTTCATTGATAATATATTTTCCACCTTTTTTAAGTGTTTCATTTTAAGTGATTGATTTCATGTTAGCATGCTTTTTCATTTATGTCAAATAAAAACATGCATCAACGTTTAGGATCGAAAAATGAATTTCGTCATAAAACCATCAAGACCAATAAATCACAAAAATCATCATGTATAACTTTAAAATTTTATGCATAAAATTGTTATATCATGGTATCAAAACTTTAATATTTTCATTACAACATTAAGCAAGGTTTCATTGAACATAATTTTGAATGATTCTTATAGATACCTAAAACATCTTTAGTTTTAATTTATATGATTGATTTTATAATAGCATGCTCAAATTTTTGTTCTTATGTCAAAACCATACATCATGTTTGAAAAACAAAGATAATGTACATAAAAAAATATCAAGCCTTTCATACAAAAGCCATGCATCTTCATTGAAAAGCAATATGAAAATCATCAAAATACACATTCTTGCTTCTCAAGCACATATATAAGATTAATCTCACTAGGTTTACAATCATTATATTTATATCTAACTTTTTATTCCATTAACATAAAACATGTAATTTTCAAGAAAAATAATTATTCAAAAAAAAAGAAAACGCATCATGGAAAACATCAAGTAATTTCAAAACAAATTAAGGGAGTTGAGTTACTTACCTTGTAGTCGAAGCCTATCAAAGCCCAATTCGCCGTTTCACCTTTGGAAGTTCTTGATTCATCCTTGGTTGCCTTCCTCTTCTTTGGCCTCTTCCTCCATTCAAGTTCATTGTTTATTTTAGATTTTTGTTTACTAAACTTATTAAGATTTAGTGTTCGAAGTTCAAGTTCATCATTGTCCTCATCACTTGAGTCATCGCTCAAGTGGTATTCATTTGTCCAGAGTTCCAAATCCTTCCTATTCTTTGGAAGGTGGTTCAAGTGCTCATCGGGTTCAAAATGTTCCAAAAGTGTCATTTCATAGGTCATTAATGACCCGAATAATTCTTCTAATGGAAAATCATTTAAATTTTTTGTCTCTTGTATTGCGGTTATTTTAGGATCCCACCTTTTTGGAAGGGATCTTAAGATCTTGCTTACGAGATCAAAATTCGAAAAAGATTTACCAAGAACTCTTAGATTATTGACGACATCCGTGAAACGAGTGTACATGTCACCTATAGTCTCGCTTGGTTGCATTCGAAAAAGCTCAAAATCATGCAATAAAATGTTAACTTTCGAGTCTTTGACTCTACTAGTTCCCTTATGCGTGATTTCAAGTATTCGCCAAATATCAAAAGCCGTTTCACACATAGAAATCCGATTGAACTCATTTTTGTCCAAAGCGCAAAATAAGGCATTCATAGCCTTTGCGTTTAAAGAAAAATGCTTCTTCTCCAAATCCGACCATTCGTTCATCGGTTTAGAGGGAAGTTGAAAACTGTTTTCAATAATATTCCATAAATCCAAGTTCATAGAAATCAAGAAAACTCTCATTCGAGTTTTCCAATAAGTGTAGTCCAATCCGTTAAACAATGGTGGACGAACAACCGAAAAACCCTCTTGAAAGCCATGAAGAGCCATTTCTCTCGGGTGTAAATCCGAAATGAGAAATACTGGGCTCTGATACCAATTGTTAGGATCGGAGTGGCACTAAGAGGGGGGGGGTGAATTAGTGCAGTGGATTAAAACGTCGGTTTTGGAAACTTTTTCGTACGATAAAAACCGAACTCGAAAGTGCTTCACTTGAAAGCGTGTTCGTAAAGGTGTGCAGCAAAAGTAATAAGAAAGTAAAGCATGTATGAAGGTTTGCAGTAAGGTAAATAGCAATAAGTAAATGCAAACCGGAGAACATGCCAATTTTAAAGTGGTTCAGTCAAATGACCTACATCCACTTACGAAGCATTCTTCGATGAGGCTCCCAACTTCCACTAGCAAATCACTTTGAAGAGGAAGGACAAATACCCCTCTTACAACTTTTTACAAGTGGTTCACACTCTTACAAAGTTTCAACGAGAAAGAAGGAGGTAAACACTCAAGCAATTGAAAACAAGACTTGCTAAAGACTTTGCTAAGGCTTTTATCTCAATCTATTGCTTCTCAAAAGTTATTATTTCTGTTGAGAATTGAGGGGTATTTATAGGCCTCAAGAGGATTCAAATTTGGGCTCCAAAATTTGAATTCTCTTCGGTTCCCGAAGCTAGCAGTGCCACCGCCTGTCAGTGGCGGTGCCACCGCTTGTCAGTTCTGACACTGACAGTGTACTGGGCGGTGCCACCGCCTAGCTCTTCGGGTGCTGGGCGGTGCCACCGCTTGGCTCGGGTGTTGGGCGGTGCCACCGCCCAGTCCAGCAGTTCCATCGCCCAACCTTTCGGGTCCTGGGCGATGTCACCGCCTACACTATTTCAGCTCACTGGTTGGGCTCCAAACTTGGCCCAAACCAGTCCGAACTCGGGCCCAATTGGCCCATACTTGGGTTATAAGATTAACACCTAATCCTAACCCTAATTAACATGCTAACTATGAATTTAAAGACATTTCTTAAGCTATTACAAAGTCCGCAAGTCAAGACTTCTTCCGGTGAACTTCCGGCGGTCTTCCGATAAACTCTCGGAAACCATTCTGCGGAATCCCGGCAAGCTCCAAGACTTCACGATTTGATCTTGGCGAGTTTCGACGAGCTTCTTCGGCAAGCTATGATCTTTCTCGGTGAGCTCTGCGAACTTCCAATGAACCTTCCGGCGAGCTTCCGAAGACCCATCGGCAAGCTCCCTACTTATTCTCGGCTAGTTCCGATAGCATTCCCGACGAACCTTCGGACTTTCGTCGAACTCTCGAACTCCCAATGAATCCTTCGCGCTTGACTCCGGCACTTTGTTTTACTTTATGACTTCATCATTATCATAGTTAATCCTGCACACACAAGCCAAAACTCTACTCCGATCTAGACAATTATTATAATGCGAATTGACATTCTGTTGCCCGACACTCATTGGTTGGCGCTTCGTCCGATTCTTCAGCGCATCGTCCTCTCTTGCGGCTTGTTGCCCAATCGGCGGTTTACCTCCGCAACCCCGATATCCTTGGTGCAATTCCGCTCTCCTTGGCCCGATGCCTAACGTCCAAAGCGTTCTGTCGTCCAATATCTTAACGTGATCTCCTCCGACGCAACGTCAATTCCTCCTGTGTCAACTATCTAATCCTGATCGAGTAGACCTGCATCACGCAAAATGCAATTAATCATCTAAACACAATCAATTATTATAATCATCAAAATCCGAGATTCAACAAAGAGAAGTTGCTCGAACGAAACAAATACCTTGGAGGGACATGTCCTGGTTCTCTAGAGAGAGAATCATATGCAACGGACCGCACATGTTGAGGAGGAATACCTCAAGACAACAACTGCGCAAAGCTCAATAGACCAAGAGAGTGTTGAGGATTTATCGCATGATCTCACATGAGGTAATACATTGGCAGATGCTTTGTAAGATCAAGTGGGGGAATGACCCAACGCAACACAAAATGAAGGCATACTTAGAGCCAATATGGAGATCAGACTCAATGGAGGGCTGACCCATGGAATGGTGGTCGCGAGGGCCACCATCAACTCAATGCAAATTGAGAAGCGGGGTAACTTGGGCATAACTTGGTGAAGTACCCAAGTTGCATGAAGAGAGTTGACATGAAGATGGAATATGAAGCAAAGGCATGAAGCTTTTCTTTGATAGAGGTTAAGGATATAAACTCTTATAGAGATAAAAGTATGATCATGTCATTCTACGGGTCCCTCATTCTGATAGAGCAGACTCATCCTGCATAGTGCTAAAGATGGAGAGAGATGCAAGGCACATACACCTTATCTCGGAGAAGCATTTGATAGAGGAACCAAGGCGACTCAACTTGCAGGGGCGAAGTTGGGTTTGGAAGACCTTGGCATGGGGCAAGACATGAAGGTGGATACTCTTAAAGAATAAGCCACAGTGTTGCCATTCAAGTTCAGTAAAGTTGGTAGACTTCAGGACCTACTAGGCAACGGGCTATCCTATAGCTATGCATCGTCTAGGTGTGACATGAGAGCAGGTGGACGAAGGTCGATTGTTAGTAGAGTGAATACAATCGAAGGTGGAAGAGACCATGTGATGTGTTGGCAGAGACCACACATGGAGGGATCCCAATCCGAGTTCATCCCACAATGATCAGGATGTAATGGAGATGTCACAAGGAGGCGACATGGTGTAGCGGATCATGGTGGAATAGTTCATGGCAATGTGATACACACGAATCTAGTCTCGCAAGGGACTAGATCATATGGAGATATGATCAGGAGCTATTGGGAGCTCCACTTTGGTGAACAACACGATGGCAAAAAAGGCTATGGATTTAAAAAGTGAATACTATGGTATCGCAAAGGCGAGTCTTCCGTGCGTGCATCGAATTTTGCATCGGATAAAAGCCTTGGTTATTAGCATATAAGGGCTATGTACCACCGAGGAAGAATTTCAAATAAAAGTACCAATGAGTCCCATGGGGTGAGACTTAATCATGTAAAGGTATTGCTAGTCATAGGTGCCCTATAAGCCAATCACATGAGTGATGGCACGTATGATTTGACACGTAGTCTTTTTGCTTATTATTATTATTTGATATTTTATCATTTTATATTATTTGTTGCTTGAATATATTATGATATCCATGGATCTGTGCAATGAAAATCGGATCATGATGAGATCATGATAATGGATTGATTTGCCTTTAAACATAAATCCTAAAAAATCCCAATCATAAGTTACTCGAGAGGGACATCGAAATAATCAAATAAGCTGGTGTGTTGTATACTCATCCATATGATGGATATAGGTGGTCTCATAGCTACTCGTGTGGGGATACTAGGGATACAGTACAGGTGCTCATTGGAGAATGAGTTCACTAATTGATCTGCTTACAGTAAGTTGGATGGTCGATGATGCCTTATTATCAAACAACAATTCCGTAGTCCCAATGGTGTATCTTGGTCCTTAGACATGAGACACCAAGGATGTCTTATATGAGTATGTTAAGACTCTAGCTAGGAGAGTCCTAAATTGAGTTTCATTGAAATGGGCATTCATGTAAAACCTACCTAGTCGACCCCTATTAAAGAGGTGAAGAGGCTAGCTAAGGTTAGGAGAGTGTTTCTTAGAGAAGCATTAGGAGTTGTAGAGGAATAGGAGTCTTGTGTATTAGTCTTATTAGGAGTCTTGGGTAGGAGTCATAATTAAGTAGAAGTCTTGAGTAGGAGTCCTATTAGGAGTTGGGGTTTAGAAGCCTTATAAATAACCATGTATTCATCCTCTTTTGACAAGTAATAGATGAATATTTTCTACAACCTTTGAGTAGCAATTTGGAGGAAGGAACCCTTACAGAGTTCCAAGGAGGCCGATCCCCTAAAGAGATCAACCCCAAGCTTAGAATCTGTAAGGGTTCTAACACTTGGTATTATAGCAACGTTCTTGGCATCTCGCTGCCCTTCTATAGCCATCCATTAGCACTTCACAACTGCCCAAAGCAATTCCCACAATTGCTTAAAAGATCATCGTCGAACTCCGCCATCATCTCCACCACCACGGGTCATCCTTTGATGTCCTTGTGAATTGCAACAGGTTCTGGTTTCCTACCTTACTGCTACTATAATTTAATTATCCTTATTTAAAAATCTAAAAAAAAATTGTTCCTATATTGCTACATAAACTTTTCGTCGTAAAGTTTTCATCTCTACGACGAAAGATACATTATAGAATTCTAGCCACGTAGCACAGTTTGTTTGATCTTGTTACTACATTTTTTCTATCTAAATCTCTATAAAATTTTTATGACAGCTTTGACACTTCCTAACAGCGGATTTCCCTTTGGTTTTGTCAAAAAAATTTTAATATAAACCATTGATCTTTTACGTCCAAACTACTATACTTGAAAATCTGCACTATAAAATTCCAACCGCATAGCATAATTTTTTTGATCTTGTTACTACATTTTTTCTATCAAAATCTCTATGAAATTTTTATGAAAGCTTTAACACTTTCTAATAGTAGATTTCCCTTTGGTTTTGTCAAAAAAATTTTAATATAAACCATTGATCTTTTACGTCCAAACTGCTATATTTAAAAATCTGCACTATAAAATTCCAACCGCATAGCATAATTTTTTTGATCTTGTTACTACATTTTTTCTATCTAAATCTCTATAAAATTTTTATGACAGCTTTGACACTTCCTAACAGCGGATTTCCCTTTGGTTTTGTCAAAAAAATTTTAATATAAACCATTGATCTTTTACGTCCAAACTACTATACTTGAAAATCTGCACTATAAAATTCCAACCGCATAGCATAATTTTTTTGATCTTGTTACTACATTTTTTCTATCAAAATCTCTATGAAATTTTTATGAAAGCTTTAACACTTTCTAATAGTAGATTTCCCTTTGGTTTTATCAAAAAATTCTTAATATAAACCATTGATCTTTTACATCCAAACTGCTATATTTAAAAATCTGCACTGTAGAATTCCAACTGCATAGCACAGTTTGTTTGATCTTGTTACTGCATTTTTTCTATCCAAATCTCTACAAAATTTTATGATAGCATTGACACTTTCTAACAGCTTAGATTTTTCTTTGGTTTTGTTAATAAATTCTCAATACAAATAACTGATCTTTTACGTCCAAACTGCTACACTTTAGATGTAAAAATCTGCTACAGTACCTTTCCGTGATTCTCAATTCTTCCGAACCTTCCACCATCCATGCTATTAACCCATCAACAAAAAAAAAGACAAGGATATCTCTAATCCACAAGCATATGCTATGGCTTCTTAAGATCCAATTAATGCCAAATTTGAAGCATTGGAATCTCGGATTGAATCGTGGCTTGAATCGCGCTTGGAGGACAAATTACGCGCTTTGTTTGCACAATTCAGAATTGGACAATCACTGAGTCTAACCAAATTGCAATAAGAAGAGGTTTCAAAGAGACCTCTAGAGAAGGAGGGACAGCCCTCCGACATGCTTCAGCCATGCATAAGGGTGGACTTCTCGCGATGGGAAGAAGGAGACCCGGTAGGGTGGATTTCACGCACCGAATGTTACTTTCGCTACTACTTAACATCAGATGATGCTATGGTGGAAATTGCTATCATCTACCTTGAAGGAGATGCTATTCAATAGTACAATTGGTTGGAATACAATCATGGGGCTCCGATGTGGAATCAATTTAAGAATGCACTGCTGAATCGTTTCGGACCTACGGAGTACGAAAATATTAATGGTCAACTTGCAAAGATTCGACAAACCTTTACGATTCAAGAGTACCAAACTAGGTTTGAGAAGCTATCCTACCTTGCTCGTGATGAGACTGTCTATCAATTGTTAGGAACATTCATCGAAGAACTCAAGCCAGAGATAAATGGGGAGGTTAAGGAGCCGTAGCCCCGTACCGTGACAGCTACAATTTCTTTCAGCCGAATACAAGAAGAACGGCTCAACCAAGATGCTCGGAGGATGAGAACTTCTCCTAGGCCCACAGCATATAAACCTCCTTCTACTCCTAGTCATCCTTCATTGCCAAAAATATTGACAAGAGAAGAACTATGTGACCAATCAGCAAAGGGTCTTTGTTGGCATTGCGACGAGCCGTGGAACTGCGATCATCGCTGTAGAAGGGGTCATCTCCTACTAATTGAACCCTTGAAGACATGGAGGAGGAGGTCCAAGAGCATGAGGAAGTGGTCACAGATGAAGAACAGTAGCTGGTTGATATTACGATGTATGCCCTTGCTAGTTACGCGAACCCGCAAACGATGAAAGTGGGAGGACTTATAAAGCGACAACCGATCACTATTCTTATTGACACTAGGAGCACTAATAATCTTATGAACAACAAGGTTGCTGTTTGGATGGCCTTACCTATCAAGAATTACAGCAGGTTTGACGCTAAGGTCGCTGACGAACGGATTTTGAAGTGTGATCATAGGTGCCCGCAAGTGAAACTGTTGCTGCAGGACCAAGAGATAATTGCATATTTCTTCCTCCTCCTTCTTGATGATTATGAGGCCGTGCTCGACATCGAATGGCTAACAACATTAGGTGATGTTTCCTAGAACTTTGTAAAACTAATTATGAGATTTTACAGTAAAGGAAAATAGGTGATACTACACGGGAAACGTGGGGGCGACGTAATGACGATTTGCACATAACCATTGGAGAAGGTTTTGCACAAAGCATGCAGTGGCTTTTTAGTACAACTTGAGCAATAAACTAAGGGAGAGCTAATAGAATTTGAAGATCCAAACCTACTTTCTTTGCTTGCTGAATTTTTAGATATATTTGACGAACCGTGCAACCTACCTCCTACCCGTCGACATGATCATTTTGTACCGATTCTTCCTGGCAAACCTCCAGCAAATACTTGGCCATATCGGTATCCACATCTCCAAAAGGATGAAATAGAAAGGATTGTAAAAGAGATGCTTGAATTAGAAACTATTCGACCAAGTTGCAGCCCCTACTCTTTACCAGTGCTCCTCGTACGAAAGGACAGAATATGGCAAATATGTGTTGATTATTAAGCTCTCAATAGCATAACTGCCAAGGACAAATACCCTATTCTGGTAGTAGATGAATTACTTGATGAATTAAAGGGAGCACAAGTCTTCACAAAGCTGGACCTTCGATCTGAGTATCATCCAATACGAGTGTGCAAAGAAGACATACCGAAAATCACCTTTCGAACACACAACGGCCACTATGAATTTTTTATAATGCCCTTTGGTCTCACCAATGCTCCCTCCACCTTCCAGAGCCTTATAAATAATATCATTTAGAATTATCTTCATAAGTTTGTGCTCGTTTTCTTCGATGATATCCTTATTTATAATCCTTCTCTTGAAAGTCATTTTCAACACTTACGACTTGTTTTGACGATTTTGCGAGAACATGTTCTTTTTGTCAAAAAATCGAAGTGCAGCTTTCTTCAAAAGAAGATAGAATATCTAGGGCATATCATATCAAAGGAAGGTGTGGCAGTGGACCCCTCCAAAATTGAAGCAATGCAGAATTGGCCAATCTCGAGGAATATAAAATCGCTACACAGCTTTCTCGATTTAACAAGCTACTACTGTAATTTCGTGAAAAACTATAGCAAGATCAGTGCACCTCTTACTTCCCTACTAAAAAAGGATACTTTCCAATGGTCGAACAAAGCCACCACCGCCTTCGATGAACTTAAGACCGCAATGATGACAACGCCCATACTAGCGCTACCTAACTTCGACAAGACTTTTGTTATTGAAGCCGATGCCTCCGGAATCGGAATTGGTGTTGTACTCATGCAAGATGGCCACCCCCTCACTTATACCAGTGAGGCATTATCTCTTTCCCATCTCAAGATGACTATTCACAACAACAAGATGCTCACAATTGTGCATGCGATGACCAAATAGAGACCATACTTGATTAGGCAATACTTTCAAATCAAGACCGATCATAAAAGCCTAAAATATTTCTTGGAGCAGAAGATATCTTCCCCCGAGCAACAAAAATGGGTAACAAAGCTTCTTGGATATGATTATGAAATAACTTACAAAAAGGGGAAAGAGAATATTATTGCAGATGTGCTTTCATAACTACCCGAGCAAGCTAAATTTTCAATCGTTTCATTTCCGACTAGCAACTTCCTTGAGGATACTAAGAGAGAACTAAAAGACAGAGACAAAATGCTAAAGTCGCTAAAAGATAATCTCATTGCAGCTCATGCAAGGATGAAACAACAATATGATCAATACAAAGGTGAAAGAGAATTTTTAGTAGGAGATTAGGTCTTCCTACGACTCCAGCCATACAAGCAAACATCAATCTAGACTAGAGCATCTATAAAGCTTTCACCTCGGTTCTATGGACCCTACCAAATTTTGGAGCGCATTGGAGCGGTAGCATACAGATTGGACTTACCTGCCAGCTCACGAGTCCATCCAGTCTTCCATATGTCATGTTTAAAGCTCAAATTAGGACAAAATAAGATAGCCCAAAGCCATCTACTAGATATGACTACCCAATGAGAACTCCAGACCCAGCCAAGTACTATTATTGATCGACGGATCGTGACTCGACGACGACAACCCACTACACAAGTGCTAATATAGTGGGCGAACCTACCAACAGAAGATGCCACTTGGGATAACTATGACGACTTGAAGATCATAGGTGTCAAGCAAGCCAATCATGTGAGTGATGGCATGTGTGACTTAACATGGAATCTTTTTGCTTATTATATTTTGGCTTTTATTACTTTATATTGTCTATTGCATATATGCATGTATATATTGTGATGTCCTTGGATCTGTGCAATGGGAATCGGATCGTGATGAGATCACGATAATGAAACTGATTAACCTTTAAACACATATCCTAAATAATCCCAATCATAGGTTACTCGAGAGGGACATCGTGATAACCGGACAAACTGGTGTGCTATATACCCGTCCATATGATGGATGCAGTTAGTCTCATAGCTGCTTATGTAGGAACACTAGGGATACAAAACAGGTGCTCATTGGAGAATGAGTTCACTGATTGATCCGCTTACGGAATACTGGATGGTTGATGATGCCTTATTATCAGACAGTGATTCCGTAATCCTAGTGGTGTATCTGGTCCTTAGACTTGAGACACCATGGATGTCCTGTATGAGTACTCTACTCTTTGATACCAGACTTATAGGTCTGGATGTCCTAGATGTAGTACAATTGGTCATTGGGAGTGGCAGTCGACTTTACGAGGGCTATTGAGTGTCGAAAGAGGATCATCCACTCTCAGCATCATTAGAGGAATATCCCATGTGTTCTTACTCAAATAAATCCCTGGTCAGGATCATTCGGGTTGAGAGAGAAAGAGTTCTCCGGGAGAATCCGATTAGAGCAAGACTCGAGTAGAAACCGTATGGGTCTGACAGCACCATGCCCGATATACAGTCTCTGGAATATTATATGGATGAGAGACTATAGGTACACGGTAACTGAGGACATACAGGTCCAATGGATTGGATTCTCCTGTATCATCTGGGGATTACGGCGTAGTAGCCTAGTACAACCGTAGTCGATGAGTCGAGTAAATTATTACAGAGATAATAATTCACTAAGCCAGAAGGAGTTCTGACAGCTATGACTCATGGCCAACTCAATATTGGGCCTAGAGGGTCACATACATATGGTAAGAATTGTGATGTGTAGAGGTTCGGATATGAGATATCCGTCGGAGCCCCTATCTTATTGGATATCCAATAAGCCCCTAAATTATTGGATCTCATGGACGAGATCCAATAAGAGCCTATAAGAGATTATTGGATAGAGATCAACTAATCTAAAAGGCTTTGGTAATTAGATGCAGATCCAATACCCACTAGGTGAGGATCCAGTAGGGTTTGACAGGGGGTCTCTATAAATAGGAGGGATTCGAAGCCTCATAGGCTAGAGCCTTTGCTTGCCTCTCTTATTCTCCCCCCCGCCCCTCTCCACCTCAGAGTAGGCCTGGAGTTTTGAGAAGCGTCGTCGTAGCCCTGCTGTGTGGATCATCGCTAGAGATGAGGACGCTTGACCTCCTTCACCCTCTCCTAGAGATCTGCAAGGAAACAGGGATATACGATCTCCCTAGGTAACACAATCTATTCTATATGTAATTTGTTTCGCGGATTTTTTGCACACTAATCATCCCATGATGATGAACATCTCTTTGGAAATAGGAGATTTTGTTTTCTTGTTCTTCCGCTGCACATGTGATGTCGCCCCTAAGATTTTCCAACAGTGGTATTAGAGCCAAGTTGTTCGTTCGATAGATTGGTTTTGAACTGCGTGTGTTGTGTTTTGGAAAAACTTTTGACGTCAAAATCATTGAGGCAAAAGCGAGAAAGGGCAACAACTATTGCTGCCCTCGATCTGCATGCGTGTAACCGCAGGCAGTGCAGCGTCGGCGCATGCGTAGGCGCTGCGCCTGCAGCATCCGACCGGCGGCCTGCATGCAGCAGGCTTGCGGCCGGCGGGGCTAGCAGTCCGCAAGTGCTGCCTGTGGCCATAGAGCCCATAATGGCAGGCGGCGCCGGCAAGTAGGTCGCCTGTGCACAGCAACTATTATTGCGCGCAGTCGCAGCCGCAAGCGGCCAGCCGCCCGCAGGAAGAGCCGCCTACGGCGTGCAGGCGGTGACATCCGCGGGCGTTGCCTGCGCGCACAGCACCAGCGGCGGCACTCGCCCGCGGGCGAGCGGCCAGCAAGGGCAGCAGCTGCGGGTGTAGCCCCCGCGGGCAGAACCACCCGTGGTGGCTCCCAACCACAAGGGAGGTGCCGCCCGCAGGTAGGGGCAGCGCCCCCACCCCACACCGCAAAGGCCGCCGTCGGCAAGGTAGCGGTGGTGGCAGAAGCAAGGGAGAGGGAGAAGGGCATTAGGGTTTTCTAGGCAAAAGATAGTTTTGCCATTGAGAATTTGAGAAATTTCAATTTCTATCCTTTGACCAAATTATGAAAATACCCCTTAGAATTTAGAAAATTTCTTGCATGTCCTTGATTTTAGAAGAATATTAATTAATTAAAAAGTTTAGTTGATTATTATATTTTATTATTATCTAGTAGTCCTACATGATAATGACTTGTACATATGATGTATGATGTGTGGACAGATAATCATGGACCGTGTGATGTGTGTACTTATGATTATTATTATTGGGGCCTGTGAGCCTCCATTATATTTCTCTTTTATTGTCGGGCCTGTGTGCCTGTGATTAAGTTGTAATCACATGAAGAGACGCAACGGGAGCGTGGACGCGATAGCGGGACCCACGAGACGAACGATTGCAATGCATGGAAATGCATCGAGATATCGACAGAACCGACAAGGACGAGATAGACGATCACAGGGCATGGAGATGCACCATTGCACACATAGATCTTGATGTGAGTGATTAGGCCTATTGGCTCAGGCCTAATCACATTAGGTTGTGGTCCATGATCATCTGGTGTGATTACTTATACACATACTAGATATGTATATATATTTGCATGCGATGTAGATATATATTAAATATGTATATGTGTGACATGTCATATTATGAGACCAAATTATAGAAATATCTCTCTCAATAATATTAAATCGGTAAACATGAGGTAATTAGATTGACCCATGTGGCCTTCCATCGTTATGGGTAGGAACCGATTCCCCGTGTAGGTTGAGTTGGTCGAGTCCCTCGAGGCTCACCTATATCATGATTCGCTATCTTGCTTACGACATAGAGATGTCACCGATGACCTAAGGACATGGTATGCTTGGTCGAGTCCCTCGAGGATATATCATTAAATCAGACTCATCTTGTAATAAAGGTGTTGACTTAACCGAATATCATAGTTGGTTGAGTCCCTCGAGACCATGGTGATTCAGAGGTCGAACAGGATGAGAATCACAAAGAGTTGTGATCTGCAAGAGTTGTCTACCTTTTGAGCTTAGTGTGATTGGTCGAGTCCCTCGAGGTTACACTAAGACGCCGATTGGATCCTGATCTCCCCTAGAAGTCTGCCGGAGACTTCCGTTTCACCTACTGAGGGTGTCGCGTGACTCGTTAGTAAAATAGTGGGAACATATTAAGATAGAAGTTCATATCTTGATTGTTTATTTCTTACAAAATCTGCATATTATTCATTCCTGTTGCATCATTATTTTCAGAAAATATCGCTTTCAAATCTGTTACGTGGCATACTTGATGTCAACCGTCTCACTGGTCCAAATTATACGGATTAGCTCCGCAACTTGAGAATTGTTTTCACGGCGGAGAAAATTGTGTACGTCCTTGATATAGTAATGCCTACGCCCGAGGAAGAGGCAAGCGAGGATGAGATCGCTCGTTACATGAAGTACATTGATGACTTCACTCTTGCTCAGTGTTATATGTTGGGCTCTATGACTCCTGAGTTACAGAGACAACATAAAAAGATGGATGCCAGATCTATTCTCCTACATGTTCGTAAATTGTTTGAGGAACAGGAAAAGACTCAACGATATGAGATATTCAAGAGCCTCTTCCGCGCTAGGATCACTGAGAGGACATCGGTTCAAAACCATATCCTAAAGATGATTGAGTGGATAGATAAACTCACAGGTCTAGGAATGGTCCTAGAGGATAACTTGTGTGTGGACATTATGCTTCAGTCCTTACCAGATTTCTTTTCACAGTTCATAATAAATTTTCATATGAATAAGCTTGAGGTGACTCTCCCAGAGCTCCTCAATATGTTGAGGGAGGCAAAGAGTACTATTAAGAAAGAGAAGCCAGTTCTCTACACTAGTGAGACCAGAAAGAAAAGGAAATCAGAAAAGTTCCTTAAGAAGGGCAAGGGCAAGGGCAAGGGTAAACTAGGTAAAGTAAAGGTTGCTAAGAAAGATCCAACAACGGACAAAGGCTAGTGCTTCCACTGTGGCAAAGATGGGCATTGGAAGAGAAACCGTAAAGAGTACCTTACAAAGAGGGTGAAACAGAAGCTTAGAAAAGCTTCAAGTACATTCATGATTAATCTCAAGTTGTCATATTTTTATAATAGTGCATTGGTATTAGATACTGGTATTGCTTATCACATCTGTAATTTATTATAGATTCTGGCAAAGCCGAGGAGATTGGCGAAAATAATATTGCATAATGGTTTGTTTATGCTAGACACTACTCCATATATCATGAATATAAATGTATCTAAGAGGAAACGAGATGAGGTGAACAGTGCATACTTGTTGCATTGTAGGCTAGGTCACATCCATGAGGGAAGGATTCAAAAGTTGCTAAAGAATGGATATCTAGATCCATTTGACTATAAGTCATATGCAACTTGTGAGCCTTGCTTTCGTGGAAAATTGACCAACTCTCCATTTAGTGGAACTGGAGAGAGAGCCACTGAACTGCTGGAACTCATACATAGTGATGTATGTGGACCCATGTCAACTCATGCCATTGGTGGTTACTCATACTTCATTACTTTATTGATGATTTCTCAAGGTATGGATATATGTACTTAATGAAGTACAAATCCGAGGCCTTTGAGAAATTCAGAGAGTATAAGAATGAGGTGGAGAACTAGACTAGAAAGAGTATCAAAACTCTTCGATCAGATCAAGGAGGTGAGTACTTAAGTATAAAGTTTACTCAGTTTCTCAAGGACCATGGGATATTATCCCAATGGACACTTCCTTATACACCTCAGCTCAATAGTGTGTCTGAAGGGAGAAATCGTATGTTGTTAGACATGGTAAGGTCCATGATGAATTTCATTGACCTACCCATCTCATTCTGGGGATATGCCCTAGAGACTGCAGCTTATCTTCTGAATAGAGTTCCAACTAAGTCGGTAGTATCTACACCATATAAGATATGGAAAGGGAAGAAGCCTGATCTTAAAGTTATTAAGATTTGGGGCTGCCCTGCCCACGTTAAAATACATAACCCCGATAAGTTAGAATCGAGGACAGAGCGATGCAAATTTATGGGATACCCCAAGGACACTTGTGGGTATTATTTATATCATCTCGAGGACCAAAAGGTCTTTGTAGCCAAAAGAGCAGTGTTCCTTGAGAAGGAACACATTCTTGGCACAAATAGTGGGAGCATGATAGAGTTGAGCAAGGTTGAAGAACCAAGCTCAAGCACCACTCTACAGCTCGAGTCTGTTCAGGTACCTAATACACAAGTTTCAACTTTACTTGGGTCTGGCAGAGTATCCCATCCTCGTGAGAGATATGTGGGACATATTAGAAGAGAGGATGTTGAGGATATTGATCCTCACACCTACGAGGAGGCTATTATGAGTATAAACTCTAGGAAGTGACAAGAAACCATAAATTTTAAGATGGATTCTATATACTCCAACAAGGTTTAGTACCTAGTTGATGCACCCGAAGGTATTGTACCCATCGATTGCAAATGGATCTTTAAGAAAAAGATCGGAGTAGATAAAAAGGTAGAGACATATAAAGCAAGGCTAGTGGCTAAGGGATATCGTCAAAGGCAAGGTGTTGACTATGACGAAACCTTCTCACCCGTAGTAATGCTAAAATCCATCCGAATTCTATTGGCTATTGCAGCACACTATGATTATGAGATCTGGCAGATGGATGTGAAAACTACATTCCTCAATGGGAACCTCGATGAAGAGGTGTATATGATACAACTTGAGGGATTCGTGTCTAAGGACTGCCCAGATAAGGTGTGCAGGTTGCTTAGATCCATTTATGGACTAAAGCAAGCTTCTTGAAGTTGGAACACAAAATTTGATAAGACAATCAGATCTTATAACTTCGTTAAGAATGAAGATGAGCCTTGTGTGTACAGGAAGGTAAGTAGGAGTGATATCACCTTTTTGGTGTTATATGCGGATGATATCCTAATCATTGGGAATGACATAGGAATGCTATCCATAGTAAAGGCTTGGTTATCTAAACACTTCTCCATGAAGGACTTAGGGGAAGCATCCTATATCTTGGAGATTCGGATCTATAGAGATAGATCCAAGAAGATGCTTGGCTTATCCCAATCCAGGTACATAGAAATCATTGTCAAAAGGTTTGGCATGAAAAATTCTAAGAGATGTGCTATACCAATGAGACATGGGATATCGCTTTCTAGGAGTATGTCCCCAAAGACTCTAGAAGAAAGGGCGAACAGGGATATGATACCTTATGCCTTAGCGATAGGGTCTATCATGTATGTCATGCTATGTACTAGGCCTAATATAGCGCATGCTCTGAGTGTCACGAGTAGGTATTAGGCGGATCTAGGCTTGGAACATTGGAAAGCAGTAAAGTGTATCCTTAAGTACTTGAGAAGGACGAAGGATCTTTTACTAGTATATGGAAGTAGTAGCCTCAAGGTTGAAGGCTACACAAACTCAAGTTTTCAGTCTGATATCAATGATAGTAAGTCGAATTCAGGGTATGTGTACACCTTGAATGGAGGAGCAGTGTACTGGAAGAGTTCCAAGTAAAATACTACTGCTAACTTAACCACAGAGGTAGAGTACATTGCTGTAGCAAATGTAGCAAAGGAAGGAGTCTGGATGAAGAAGTTCATCACAGATCTAGGAGTCGCGCTAAGTAACAAGGAGATGATTTCTTATATTGCGACAACAACAGGGCGATTACTCAAATAAGGGAACCCTAGTCTCAGCAAAAGTGTTCTGAGGAGGTTCCAACTTATTAGAGAGATCATGACCCGAGGAGATGTAGTAGTGGAAAGAGTTTCATCCGAAGATAATAAAGCAGATCCAGTGACAAAGCTGTTGTCTCAGATTGTCTTTAAGCATCACAAGAGTCTGATGGGGATCAGACACATAGGTGATTGGCTTTAGGTCAAGTGAGAGATTGCTAATCATAAGTGCCCAGCAAGTCAATCACGTGAGTGATGGCATGTATGACTTGACACAGAATCTTTTTGCTTATTATATTTTGACTTTTATTACTTTATATTGTCTATTGCATATATGCATGTATATATTGTGATGTCCTTGGATCTGTGCAATGGGAATCGGATCGTGATGAGATCACGATAATGAGACCGATTCACCTTTAAACACAAATCCTAAATAATCTTGGTCATAGGTTACTCGAGAGGGACATCGTAATAACCGGACAAACTGGTGTGCTGTATACCCGTCCATATGATGGATGCAACTGGTCTCATAGCTGCTCATGTGGGGACACTAGGGATATAGTACAAGTGCTCATTAGAGAATGAGTTCACTAATTGATCCGCTTACGGAATACTGGATGGTTGATGATGCCTTATTGTGAGACAGTGATTTCGTAGTCCTAGTGGTGTATCTGGTCCTTAGACTTGACATACCAAGGATGTCTAGTATGAGTGCTCCACTCTTTGATACTAGACTTATAGGTTTGAATGTCCCAGATCTAGTACAGCTGGTCATTGGGAGTGGCAGTCGACCTTACGAGAGCTATTGAGTGTCGATAGAGGATCATCCACTCTCGGCGTCATGAGAGGAATATCCCATGTATTCTTGCTCAAACAAATCCCTGGCCAAGGTCATTCGGGTTGAGAGAGAAAGAGTTCTTTGGGAGAATCCGATTAGAGCGAGACTCGAGTAGAAACCATATGGGTCTGACAGCACCATACCCGATATACGGTCTCTGGAATATTATATGGATGAGAAACTATAGGTACACGGTAACTGAGGACAAATAGGTCCAATGGATTGGATTTCCCTGTATCATCTGGGGACTACGACGTAGTGGCCTAGTACGACCATAGTCGATGAGTCGAGTGAATTATTACAGAGATAATAATTCACTGAGCCAGAAGGAGTTCTGACAGTTATGACTCACGACTAGCTTGATATTGGGCCTAGAGGGTCACACACATATGGTAGGCATTGCGATGAGTAGATGTTCGGATATGAGATATCCGTCGGAGCCCCTATCTTATTGGATATCCAATAAGCTCCTAAATTATTGGATCCCATGGACGAGATCCAATAAGAGCCCATGAGAGATTATTGGATAGAGATCCACTAATCTAAAAGGCTTGGGTAATTGGATACAGATCCAATACTCACTAGGGGAGGATCCATTAGGGTTTGATAGGGGGCCTCTATAAATAGGAGGGATTCAGAGCCTCATAGGCTAGAGCCTTTGCTTGCCTCTCCTATTCTCCCCCCCCCCCCCCCCCCCCCCTCTCCACCTCAAAGCAGGCCTGCAGTTTTGAGGAACGTCGTTGCAGCCCTGCTGTGTGGATCATCGCTAGAGAGAAGGACGCTTGACCTCCTTCACCCTCTCCTAGAGATCTGCAAGGAAACAAGGATATATGATCTCCCTAAGTAACACAATCTATTCTATATACAGTTTGTTTCACGGATATTTTGCGCACCAATCTTCGCACATCGATGAACATCTCTTTGGGAATAGGGGATTTTGTTTTCTTGTTCTTCTATTGCGCATGTGATGTCGCCCCTAAGATTTCCCAATAGTGGTTACACTAAGACGCTGATTGGATCCTGATCCCCCCTAGAAGTCTACTAGAGACTTCTGTTTCACATGCTGAGGGTGTCACATAACTCGCTAGTAAAATAGTTGGAGTAAATTAAGATAGAAGTTCATATATTGATTGTTTCTTTTTGTAAAATCTACATATTATTTATTTCTACTACATCTTTATTTTTAAAAAAATGTCACTTTCAAATCCCTTACGTTGTATACTTGATGTCAACCGCCTCACTAGTCTAAATTATACGGATTGGCTCTATAACTTGAGAATTGTTCTCACAACGGAGAAAATTGCGTACGTCCATGATACATTGATGCCTACACCCAAAAAAGGGGCAAGCGAGGATAATATCACTCACTACGTGATGTACATTGATGACTCCACTCTTGCTAAGTGTTACATGTTGGGCTCCATAACTCCTGAATTATGGAGACAACATGAAAAGATGGATGACAGATCCATTTTCCTACATGTCTACAAATAGTTTAAGGAATAGGGAAAGACTCAGCAACTCAGCAAGAGTCTCTTTCATACTAGGATGACTAAGGTGACACCGGTTTAGAACCATGTCTAAAATATGATTAAGTGGATGAAAAACTCATAGGTCTAGGAATGGTCCTAGAGGATAACTAATGTGTGAATATTGTGCTTTAGTCCCTATCAAATTTCTTTTAACATTTCATAATGAATTTTAATATGAACAAGCTTGAAGTGACTCTCCCTGAGCTCCTCAATATACTGGTGAGACCAGAAAGAAAATGAAAGTAGAAAAGTCCCTTAAGAAGGGCAAGGGCAAGGGCAAACCGAGAAAAGCAAAGATTGCTAAGAAAGACTCGGCAAAGGACAAAGGTCAACATTTCCACTACGACAAAGATGGGCACTGGAAGAGAAACTGCAAATAGTACCTTGTAAAAGAGAGAAATAGAAGCTTGGAGAAGCTTAAGATGCTATCATGGATGTAACCATGTCCAAAAGGAAATGTAATGAGGTGAACAACGCATACCTGTGACAATATAGGCTAGGTCACATCTATAAGGGAAGGATTCAAAAGTTGCTAAATGATGGATATCTAGATCCATTTGACTAGATACCTGTGACTTGTGAGCCTTGCCTTCGTGAAAAACTAACTCTCCATTTAGTAGAACTGAAGAGAGAACCACTAAGCTACTGGAACTTATACATAGTGATGTATATGGACCCATGTCAGCTCATGTCATTGGTGGTTACTCCTACTTCATTACCTTTACTGATGATTTCTAAAGGTATGGACATGTGTACTTAATGAAGTACAAGTCTGAGGCCTTCGAGAAATTTAGAGAGTATAAGAATAAAGTGGAGAACCAGACTAGAAAGAGTATCAAAGACTCTTTGATCAAATCGAGGAGGTGAGTACTTTAGTATATAGTTTACCCAATTCCTCAAAGACCATGGGATTCTATCTCAATGGACACCTCCTTATACACCTCAGCTCAATGGTGTATCTAAAAGGAGGAATCGTACACTGTTAGGCATGGTGTGGTCCATGATGAGTTTCACTAACCTACCCATCTCATTCTAGGGATACGCCCTAGAGATCGTGGCTTACCTTCTAAACAGAGTTCCAACTAAGTCGATAGTGTCTATACTATATGAGATATAAAAACGGAAAAAGCCTGATCTTAAGGTTGTTGCGATTTGGGCCTGCCCTGCCCACGTTAAAAGGCACAACCTTAAGAAGGAACACAATCTTGGTGGAGACTATGGGAGCATGATAGAGTTGAGCGAGGTTGAAGAACCTAGCTCAAGCACCACTCCACAACTAGAATCTGTTTAAGTACCTAGCACATAAGTTTTGACTTTACGTAGGTTCGACAAAATATCTCATCCTCTTGAGAGATATGTAGGACATATTAGAGGAGATGATGTTGAGGATATTGATCCTCAGACTTACGTGGAGGCTATTATAAGTATAGACTCCAAGAAGTGGCAAGAAGCCATGAATTCTGAGATGGATTCCATGTACTTTAACAAGTTTTGGAACTTAGTTGATGCACCTGAGGGTATTGTACCCATCGGTTGCAAGTGGATCTTCAAGAAGAAGATCGGAGTAGATAGAAAGGTAGAGACCTATAAAGCAAGGCTAGTGGCTAAGGGGGTATCGTCAAAGGCAATGTGTTAACTATGATGAAACCTTCTCACCCGTGGTCATGCTAAAATCCATCCTATTTCTATTGGTTATTGTAGTACACTATGATTATGAGATTTGATAGATGGATGTGAAAACCACATTCCCTAATAATAACCTCGATGATGAGATGTATATGATATAGTCCGAGGGATTCGTGTCCAAGGACTGCCTAGATAAGGTGTGTAGGTTGCTTAGGTCCATTTATGAACTAAAGAAAACTTCCCGAGGTTGGAACATAAGATTTGATGAGGCAATCAAATCTTATGAGCCTTGTGTGTATAGGAAGGTAAGTGGGAGCGCTATCACCTTCTCGGTGATATATATAGATGACTTCCTCATCATTGGGAATGATGTAGGAATACTATCCACAGTAAAGACTTAGTTATCTATTCACTTTTCCATGAAGGACTTAGGGGAAGCATCCTATGTCTTGGAAATTCGGATCTATAGAGATAGATCCATAGAGGATGCTTGGCTTGTCCCAGTCCAGGTATATAAATACTATTGTCAAAAGGTTTAGCATGATTCTAAAAGAGGTCTCATACCGATGAGACATGGGATATCGCTTTCTCGGAATATATCCCCAAAGACTCTTGAAGAAAAGGCGAACATGGATAGGATACTCTATGCCTCAGCGATAGGGTCTATCATATATGTTATGATATGTATCAGGCCTGATATAGTGCATGCTCTGAGTGTCACGAGCAAGTATCAAGCATGTCCAAGCTTGGAGTACTAGAAAGCAATAAAATGTATCCTTAAGTACTTGAGAAGGACTAAGAATCTTTTATTGATATATGGAGGTAGTAGCCTCAGGGTTGAAGGCTACACGGACTCGAGTTTCTAATCTAGTATTAATGATAATAAGTAGATTTCGGGTATGTGTACACCTTGAATGGAGGAGCAATGTGTTGGAAGAGTTCAAAGAAGATACTACTGCTAACTTGACCATAGAGATGTAGTATATTGCTATAGCAGAGGCAACAAAGGAGGGAGTCTAGATGAAAAAATTCATCACAGATCTAGGAGTCGTGCTAAGCAGCAAGGAGCCGATTCCCTTATATTGCGACAACAACGAAGCGATTGCTTAAGCGAAGGAACATAGGTCTTATTAGAAGTCTAAGCACATTCTGAGGAAGTTACACCTAATCAGAGAGATTATGACTCGAGGAGATGTAATAGTGAAAGAGTTCCATCCGAAGATAACATTGCAGATCCACTAAGAAAGTCGTCTCATATTGTCTTTGAGCATCACAGGGGTCTGACGGGAATCATATACATAGATGATTGGCTTTAGGTCAAGTAGGAGATTACTGGTCATAAATGCCCTACAAGCTAATCACGTGAGTGATGACACGTATAACTTGACACGTAATTTTTTTGCTTATTATTATTATTTAACATTTTATCATTTTATATTGTTTGTTGCTTAAATATATTGTGATGTCCATGGATCTATGCAATGGGAATTGGATCATGATGAGATCACGATAATGAGACTGATTCGTCTTTAAACACAGATCCTAAATAATTCCGATCATATGTTACTCAAGAGGGACATCAAGATAACCGAACGGGTTGGTGTGTTATATTCCCATCCATATGATGGATATAGATGTAGCTGGTCTCATAACTGCTCGTGTGAAGACACTAGGGATATAGTACAAGTGCTCATTGGAGAATGAGTTCACTGATTAATCCGCTTATGGGATGCAGGATGGTTGATGATACCTTATTGTTAGACAACGATTCTGTAGTCCTAGTGGTGTATATGTTCCTTAAACTTGAGACATCAAGGATGTCCAGTATGAGTACTCCATTCTTTGATATCAAACTTATAGGTTTGGAGGTTCCAAATCTAGCACAACCGGTTATCGGGAGTGGTAGCCAACCTTACAAGGACTATTGAGTGTCAATAGAGGATCATCGACTCCCGGTGTCATGAGAGGAATATCCTGTGTATTCTTGCTCAAACAAATCCTTAGCCAAGGTTATTCAGATTAAGAGAGAAAGAGTTCTTCGGGAGAATCCGAGTAGAACGAGACTCGAGTAGAAACCGTATGGGTCTAACAGCACCATGCCAGGTATACGGTTTCTGGGATATTAGATAGATGAGGAACTATAATTATATGGTAACTGAGGATAGACAGGTCCAATGGATTGGATTCCCCTGGATCGTTTAAGGACTGCGGCATAGTGGCCTAGTATGTCCACAATCGATGAGTCGAGTGAATTATTATGGAGATAATAATTCACTGAGTCAAAAGGAGTTTTATGTATAACTCATGGCCAACTCGATATTAGGCCTAGAGGGTCACACATATGGTAGGCGTTGCGATGAGTAGAGGTTCGGATATAAGATATCTACCAGAGCCCCTATCTTATTGCATATCCAATAAGCCTCTGAATTATTGGATCCTATGGATAAGAGCCAATGAAAGATTATTAGATAGAGATCCACTAATCTAAGAGGCTTGGGTAGTTGGATGGAGATCCAATATCTAATAGGGCAGGATCCATTAAGGTTAAATTGATAGGAGACCTCTATAAATAGGAGGGAACTAGTGGTTCATAGGCTAGAGCCTTTTTGGTTGCCTCTCCTATTCTCCTCCCCTTCTCTACCTCAAATAGCAGGCTTAGAGTTTTGAGGAGCATCGTCGTAGCCTTGCTATGTCGATCACCGCTAGAGAAGATGATACTTATCTCCTTCACCCTCTCCTAAAGATTTGTAGGAATTCAAGTATATACGATCTCCCTAGGTAACACAATCTTTTATTTATGTAGTTTTAAGTTTCATGGATATTTGTACACCAATCTTTATACGACGACGAACATATCTTTGGAAAATTGGGGATTTTGTTTTCTATTCTTCCGCTGCACATGTGATGTGGCCCCCAAGATTTCCCTACAGGTATGATTAGAGCAATTGGAGAGTTGGACAGCTCTAGGGCTCATATTCGCTTAAGGGAGCCCACTAAGTCAAAGGACAAGGTCGAGTAAGCGAATGTTACTACTAAGGAAGCTAAGGATAACATAATCGGTGCAAACCCTACAACATGATGGTGGAGGCCATGCATAGGAGTTGCAGTCTATTTTTCCATCAACCAAGGGGAACTGCTCAGTGAACACAAAGGTGTTGAAATAGGGGATCAAATGGGACAAGGAAGCGTCGATGAGTCCAAAGAGACTTAGCTACCTAAAACAAAGCATTGGTTAGAATAAATATGTACTTAGAGGAGTGCCACCGTGCCACAGAGGTAGATCTACTGATCACGAAGAAAGAGATGTAGATGCAAGGCGACGGATAGTAGGACCATAGGCATAGCAACGCCATGGTACCATAGAGGCGGGACTTCCATGAAGACATTGATCCTTTGTTCTCATGGAGAGAAAGTGCTTGATCATGAGAGGGGTCGAGGAGGTGGAGAATACAAAGGCAAACTTCAAGTACCGAGACAATGCTGAAGGACAAAAGCCATGAAACTTCATAAGATCGGTGTCAATGAGCTTCTCATCAAAATAGCCGAAAGTGGAGGACTTCAAGTCAATGCAAGAGTACTCGACCAAGAAACGAAGTAGGCAATATGCAGTGCTATACCTATTAGGATCGGAGTAGCACTAAGAGGGGGGGGTGAATTAGTGCAGTGGATTAGAACTTGTAAGTTTTAAAAACGAATTTGTAAATACAAGGAGATTTAGTTTTGATAGTAACTTGAGTAGATGAAAACCGAAAGTTAGCAGTAGTGTAAATAACAATTTCAGGAAAGTAAGAACTCACACATTCAAGGAACACACCTATTTAAAGTGGTTCGGTCAAAATGACCTACATCCACTTGCGAAACCTTTTTCGACAAGGCTCTCAACTCCCACTAGCAAATCGCTTTGAAGGGGAAGGACAAATACCCCTCTTACAACCTTTTACAAGTAGTTCACACTCTTACAAATTTTCAACGAGAAAGAAGGAGGTGAACACTCAAGCAATTGAAAACAAGACTTGCTAAAGACTTTGCTAAGTCTTTTATCTCAATCTATTGCTTCTCAAAAAAAGTTGTATTCTCTGCTGAGAATTAAGGGGTATTTATAGATCCTAAGAGGATTTAAATTTGGGCTCTAAATTTTAAATTCTCTTGGGTTCCCGGAGCTGGTGGTGCCACCGCCTCTCAATGTCATATTGACCGTTTACTGGTGCTGCCACCGCCCGACCTCTCGGGTGCTGGGCAGTGCCACCGCCCGACCTTATGGGTCACTGGTTGGGCTTCAAGTCTAGCCCAAACCAAGTCTCATTCGGGCCCAATTGGCCCCTAACCAGGATATAAGATTATCCCATAATCCCAACCCTAATTATATGCAAACTACGCAACTGAAAACATAGTCCTAAGTAAGTTTTTAAATGGCAAACGTCGAGTCTCATTCCGGTGAGCTTTCCGGCGATCTTCCGGCGGACTTCCGATACACCCTCGGATTTCTTTCGGCGGACTCACAATAGGCTCCCGATCTAGTGGGGAGTTCAGCGAGTAGTCGAGCTTTCTCGGTGATCTACGTGAACCTCCGACGATCTCTCTAGAGGACTTCCAAAAACTTTGGCAAGTCCTCGATTTCTTCTCGGTTGGTTCCGGCAGCACTTCCAACGAATCTTCGGACTCTCGAACACCCATCGAGCTTGACTCTAGTAGACATGCTTTATGTCTTCAAGCTATTGTAGTTAATCCTGCACACTTAACTCAATAATATGGATTATATCAATTAACCCATTAATTAATTTCATCATCAAAATCTGAGATTCAATAATCTCCCCCTTTTTGATGATGACAATCAATTGATGACGGAGTTAAACATAACTCCCCCTATCTATATGCTATATTATGAGAAGATAAAAACACTTAAATTCAATCTCTTTGAATTCAAGCCTAAACCGATAAGTTCTATCTGTTGAACTTATCGTTATTCTCTTTAAGCATGAGCAAATATGAAACTTCGTATTTCTCATAATTTTCAGTTATGAAAATTATTTTCAAGTCAAATGATAAAAGACAATTATCACTTCGACAAAAGATAAGAATTTTCAACATGAATTTTATGATATAAATGTGAGGCATGATTTCATATGATCAACCAATCTAAGAACTTGCAATATTCTCAAATATTTTTGCAAGGCATATAAAACATTTGTATTATACAAGCTTTTGCTATTCATATAAGTCATACTATCGATGCATATAAGACATTTTCATGAAGTCATGCTAAGTCATGCTATCGAATTGGCACAAGTCATCACAAGTCATGTTTTGCACATTCTTCTCCCCCTTTGTCATCAACAAAAAAGAGATGAGACTTTAAGCGTACAATTTCTAATCATAAAATCATTAGAAAAGGAATTCAGCATTAAGATCGATCATACAAAATTCAGCTTTCATTCAAAGTTCATCTCATTAAAAAAGTTCAGCTTTCATTCAAAAGAAAGAAGATGATAAAACTTTAACTTGGAATGAAGAGTAATCATATAGGGATCGCATGTCAAGATAACAGAATAAGAAGGTATATCGATTAATCCTTAGAAGGAAATCCATAGTTCTTATACATGACATCTATTTTTTGATTCATTTGTCATAGTTCTTTTAAAATTTTAATTTGCTGAATTTGAATTTGCTCTTGCTGTAATTTTAGTTGGTCTTGTTGTGATTTGATCTGATGCAATTCTACCATAATGAGATCTTCAGAAGATGAAGCAGGAGCTGCACCAAAGGGACTTGGAGGAGGAGATTCATTTCCCCTAAAAATTAGTGTTTCGGGGTGTACTACTGGTGGGGGAATTGGATCAGACCTTCTAGGTTGCGTAACTCATATGTCATTGCTAAATGTGCATCTAAGTCTTTTCAGTAGGTTTCTATTGATGGTGTTAAATCAATCATTTTGAATTATTTCTTCATCGGGTGAGACACAAATGTCATAGGCAAGTATAAATCGAGTGATTAATCCCCCATATGGTAACATAGTGTCTTTAGCTATAATATCCTGCGTGTGTTGCCGGATTGAGTTTCCAAAATAGTTATGTTGACCGGTCATAATCCAATACATGGTGCTTAGCTCTATTTGACTTATTTCATCAAGATGAAATTGCTTAGGAAGTAGTATACTTGTCATGATGTGATGAAGAATTTTAGAGTTAAAGGGTAGTAAGTGCTCATAGCTTTTAGGTATCATGCCTAGGTTCAGATTTACAAAAATAGTTTCTAAGGCTTCGGAGTAAGTTGCTCCAATTACATTGACATCCCATTTTCCTCTAAAATAACAACCTCTATCGTTTTTGGTAATTCCAATTAGTTCACAAATAGTGCTATCAAATATTTTAATTGGTGTTCCTAAAAGGTAGGTACTTAAGCTATCGTTGTCCACACATAGGTTTGCGTAAAATAACCTCACTAACCTAGGATAAATTGGTTCATTGATTTGTCGGAGAGATAAGACATCTAAATGTGCAAACCATCTAATGGGTTCTAGGTTTCCAAGTTCATCTAGATTAACATGCTTGCTCTTATGTATAGTTCTTGTTTCGAAATTAGGAAACCTAAGAGCTTCTTCATTAGATCTAAAAAGGTGTTGATCATATGAATCTCCTTCCACCCTTTTCTCTTTTGTTCTTGTTGATCTCTTAGGAGCCATTATCTAGACAAAATGATGGATCAAGAATATGAAACTTTGAAGAGTAGGCAAAATAATGAGAAGAGGAAGAAAAGATTTCAAATTTTACCTTATGGAGAATTTCTTGAAAGATGGCAAGCTTGAACCAACAAGAATTCCTCTCCTAGGCTTCTAAAGGTTGGAATGAGAGTTAGAGATGTTGTGGGAGAGCTTGAATCGGTTTCTCACGAGTTGGGGGCGGTTCCACTACCGGCCCTAACCCTTCCCTTTATAAAGGGGATCTCGGGCGGTGCCACCGCCAATCCGAGCGGTGCCACCGCCTGACGACCGAGCGCTTAGGCGATGCTACCACCGGTTCTGGCGGTGCCACCGCTGGCATGCCACGGAAGAGAAAGGAAAAAAAATTCTTTCCTCCCCCTTTTTGTTTTTCAGAAGTGTTTGGCTCAAGATAGGATGGATCTTGGGTTGTACTTTAATGTGTCATTTGGAATCGAAAGAGAATGAGGAAATCAATTCCACGAAAAAACGGAAAGATGATGAAAAACTTTTCAAAAAATACATTCAAACAAGCTTATTCTCAGGGACAATTTAACATGCCTAGTTCCCTTCTAATGAATTCAAATTGGTCTTCATTTAAGGCTTTTGTAAAAATGTCTGTTAATTGATGCTTTGTGTCAATAAACTCTAGAACAACATTATTGTTAAGGACATGATCACGTATGAAATGATGCCTAACGTCGATATGCTTAGTTCTAGAGTGCTGAATTGGATTTTTGGTAAGACATATGGCACTTATATTATCACATTTTATATGAATGTTTTTCAAGTGAATTTCATAGTCTTCTAATGTATTCTTCATCCAAACAACTTGTGCACAGCATGTACTTGCAGCAATGTATTCGGCTTCCGCCGTAGATAGTGCAACTGAATTTTGTTTCTTGGAAGTCCAAGAAACAAGTGCATGTCCTAAAAATTGGTATGTTCCGGATGTACTTTTTCTATCTATCCTGCATCTGCCAAAATCGACATCTGCATAAGCTATTAAATCAAATTTATCAGATTTTGGATACCACAATCCTAAATTTGGAGTTCTTTTAAGATATCTAAATATTCTTTTAACACTCTTAAGATGAGATAATTTAGGATTAGATTGAAACCTAGCGCAAGGTCCTACACTAAATATAATATCTGGACTAGTCGTGGTGAGGTAGAGTAGACTACCTATCATTCCCCTATACATTTTTTGATCGAAATTTTCACTATTTTCATCCATATCTAACTTAGTCAAAGTACTCATATAGGTGTTTATCGCTTTTGAACCATCCATGTTAAATCATTTTAACAATTCTAATGTATATTTAGGTTGGTTAAGAAATATACCATCATTAAGTTGTTTAATTTACAATCTTAAAAAGAAAGTTAATTCACCTATTAAACTCATTTCAAATTCATGACTCATGCACTTGGCAAATGATTCACATAGTGATTCATCCGAAGAACCAAAAATAATATCGTCAACATAAATTTGCACAATAAGAAAATTGTTTTTAAAGTGTTTGATAAACAATGTAGTATCAACCTTGCCTTTGATAAAATTATTTAAAATAAAAAAGGAACTAAGCCTTTCATACCAAGCTCTAGGAGCTTGTTTTAAGCTATAGAGAGCCTTAGTCAATTTGAATACAAGATTAGGAAGCAGAGAATTTTCAAATCCGTGAGATTATTCGATATATACTTCTTCGGAAATAAAACCATTCAAGAAAGCACTTTTGACATCCATTTGAAATAGTTTAAAATCATTACTACTAGTATAGGCAAGGAGCATCCTAATGGCTTCTAATCTTGGCCACAGGAGCGAAGGTTTCTTCATAGTTGATACCTTCTTCTTGGTTGAAACCTTTGGCCACTAATCTAGCCTTGTTTCTAACCATGATACCGCATTCGTCTTGCTTGTTTCTAAAGACCCATTTAATACTAATGACTAAATGGTCACTAGGTCTAGGAACAAGCTTCTATACCTCATTCCTCTCAAATTGGTTTAATTCCTCTTGCATTGCAATGACCCAAGAATCATCTTTCAAGGCCTCGTCAATGCATTTAGGTTTGATTTGAGAAAGGAAGGCGGCATTAGCATAAAAATTCTTGAAGGAAGAACGAGTTTGAACCCCTTTTGATGTATCTCCTATAATTTGCTCCTTTGGATGAGCATCTACATACTTCCATTCCTTGGGTTAGGAAATTTCGGAAGAAGATGCATCCAAGTTGCTATTTTGAGGAGGGGGATCTAGTAGGGTTTATAGTCTCTGCTAAGTCCAGGTAATCTAGCTTAGAAGTATGGTAGCTAGTATACCATTGCTGTACTTTAAATTCAAATTATCAAAACCAAGATCATCATCAAAATCATTTTTTTTAAACTCAAAATTTTCATTAAAAACTACATGAATAGACTGTTCTATAACTAAGGTTCTTTTGTTATAAACATGAAAAGCCTTAAAAACGAAAGAGTAATTAAGAAAGATACCTTCATCGGATTTAGCATCAAATTTTCCTAAGACATCCTTTTCATTTAAAATAAAGCATTTGCAACTGAAAACTTTAAAATAAGAAATATTTGATTTTTTGTTATTCCATAATTCATAGAGATTTTTTGATAGAGACGGTCTTATTAGAACCCTATTCATGATGTGGCAAGTCGTATTTACGACTTCGGCCCAAAAATACTTTGGTAGACTCTGTTCATTCAACATAGTTCTTGTCATTTCTTGTAGGTTTCTATTTTTTCTTTCAACTACTCCATTTTGTTGAGAGTTTCTTGGAGTGGAGAAGTTGTGGTTATATCCATTAACTTCACAAAAACTTTGGAAGTCACGGTTTTGAAATTCGCCACCGTGATCACTCCGAATTGATGAAATCATAAAGCCTTTTTCATTTTGAGTGAGTTTATAAAATTTAAAGAAACATTTGAAACAATCGCTTTTGTGAGCCAAGAAATAGGTCTAAGTATATCTAGTATAATCATCTACAATTACAAAAGCATATTTGCTTCCTCCTAGGCTTGTCGTGTCAATTGGTCCAAATAAGTCTAAATAGATCAATTGTAATTGTCTAGTGGTGCTAATTTGATTTTTTGGTTTGAAACTAATTTTTATTTGTTTACCTAGTTGACACACATCACATACTTTGTCCTTAACAAACTTCGTATTGGAAATCCCTCGTACTAATTCTCTAGATGAGATCTTAGATATTAGTTTCATACTTGCATGGCCTAATCTCCTATGCCAAAGCCAAGCATCATCATTTAAAGCAGAGAAGCACATTTCATTATTTAGTTCATCAAGGTTGATGGTGTAGACATTATTTTGTTTTAAAGCAATCATTGACAAGTTATTATTTAGTTTTTCAATAATGCACGCATTAGATTCAAATCTAATGATATAACCTTTATCGCATAATTGACTAATACTTAAGAGATTATGTTTTAATCCATCAACAAATAATACAACATTAATTGAAAAACATAATTTGTTACCTATGGTTCCCTTGCCAATGATTTTGCCTTTATTATTGTCTCTGAAGGTGACGTACCCTTCTTCTTTGCTAGTGAGCATAGAGAAATTAGATGGATCTCCAGTCTTGTGTCTTGAGCATCCATTATCAAGATACTATCTCTTGCTCCTGGCTTGTAGGTTTGTCTACAAAAGAGGATGGTTTTTAGGTACCCATTTGATTTTGGGTGCCTCAAAAATTGATCTACCAATTTTGTTGTTCATCATTGAAGTATTAATAGTTCCTTTCGGAACCCATATCAACTTATTTGAAATAATTTTCCTAAATGGATATTTGTAAGCAACATGTCCGGATTTACAACAAAAGTTGCATTTCAAACAAGGTGAAACGTGTAATGTGGGTCCTTTAATGAAAGTGGTAGGATTTTGGTGAGATCCTCTCACAAAACTAATTCCACTTCTATTTGCGACGTAACCCTTATTTGCAAGGATCATGTCTAATCTCTTGCTACCAACCTTAAACCTGTTTAAGGTCTCTTTAAGTAGCAAATTTTCATTTTTTATTGCTTCTAAGTGTTCGCACTTAGAGCATGGAGGAGTTTAAAGACTATCAAGCTTATTTTGAAGTAAAACATGCTCTTTCTTTAAAAGATTAAACTTCTTATTAATAGTTCTACACTCATCAAATAATTCATGAAAAACGATAGAAAGTTCATCAAAAGATAAATCTTCATTAATTAAATAACATACCTCTTCTCCTAAAGCTATTAGCGTAAAATTTGTCTGCTCTTTGTTGCTAGCTTCTTCGATTTCTGAAGCACTTGAATCATCCCAAGTCGCTTTTAAAGCTTTCTTCTTCTTCGGTTGCTTCTTCTTGGCTTGGGGGCATTCATTTTTGAAGTGCCCCGACTTCTTGCATTCGTAGCATATTACTTGGTCCTTTTAATGTTCAAGTTTGTTTTTGGTGTTATTTTTAAATTTATTTTTTCTTATAATTTTTTTAAATTTTTGAGCTAAAAGTATAATGTCATCGTCACTGTTCTCATCATTTGATGTTCCTTTCAAGTGGTCTTCTTGTGATATAAGCGTCATATCCTTCCTGTTCTTTGGAAGGGGGTTCTCGAGCTCTTCATGAGCATGGCATGTCATTTCGTAGGTCATTAGAGACCCAATAAGTTCTTCAAGAGGAAATGTTTTAAGGTCCTTGGCCTCTTGAATAGCCATAACTTTTGGATCTCAACTTTTTTGGAGGGATCTTAAGATTTTAGTTACTAGTTCAAAGTTAGAAAAATCTTTACCAAGAGCTTTGAGTCCATTGATGACATCCGTGAAACGGGTGTACATGTCTCCGATGGACTCACTTGGTTTCATTCGAAATAGTTTGTAAGAGTGCACAAGAATGTTGATTTTGGACTCTTTCACTTGGCTAGTGCCTTCATGAGTGACCTCAAGAGTTCTCCAAATATCAAAAGTCGAATCACAAATTGAAACGCGATTAAATTCATTTTTGTCTAGTGCACAAAACAAGGCATTCATAGCCTTTGCATTTAAAGCAAAAACCTTCTTCTCTGATTCATTCTATTCGCTCATCGGAAAAGAAGATTTTTGAAATCCATTTTCGACAATAGTCCAAAGCTCGAAATCCATGGAAATGAGAAAGATCCTCATACGAGTCTTCCAATACGTGTAATCCGACCCATTAAACATAGGTGAACATGTAATAGAATGACCCTCATGCATGCCGGAGTAAGCCATCTCTCTTGGGTATTAAACCAAATATGAGAGTGAGCCTTGCTCTGATACCAATTGTTAGGATCAGAGTAGCACTAAGAGAGGGGGGGGGGTGAATTAGTGCAGCGGATTAAAACTCGTAAGTTTTAAAAATGAATTTGTAAATATGAGGAGATTTCGTTTTGATAGTAACTTGAGTGGATGAAAACCGAAAGTTAGTAGTAGTGTAAATAATAATTTCAGGAAAGTAAGAACTCACACATTCAAAAAACACACCAATTTAAAATTGTTCAGTCAAAATGACCTACATCCACTTACGAAGCCTTTTTCGACGAGGCTCCCAACTTCCACAAGCAAATCACTTTGAAGGGGAAGGACAAATACCCCTCTTACAACCTTTTACAAGTGGTTCACACTCTTACAAATTTTCAATGACAAATAAGGAGGTGAACACTCAAGTAATTGAAAACAAGAGTTGCTAAAGACTTTGCTAAGTCTTTTATCTCAATCTATTGCTTCTTAAAAAAAGTTGTATTCTTGTTGAGAATTGAGGGGTATTTATAGACTCCAAGAGGATTTAAATTTGGGCTCCAAATTTTGAATTCTCTTGGGTTCCCGGAGCTGGCGGTGCCACCGCCTGTCAATGTCACATTGATCATTTACTGGCGGTGCCACCCCCTCTTGGTGGCGGTGCCACCGCCCGACCTCTCGGGTGCTGGGCGATGCCACCACCCGACCCTTCAGGCTCTGGGCGGTGCCACCGCCCAACCTTACGGGTCATTGATTGGTCTTCAAGTCCGGCCCAAACCAAGTCACATTCGGGCCCAATTGGCCCCTAACCAGGATATAGGATTATCCCATAATCCTAACCCTAATTACATGCAAACTACGCAACTGAAAACATAGTGCTAAGCAAGTTTTTAAATGGCAAACGTCAAGTCTCGTTCCGGTGATCTTCCATCGGACTTCCGATACACCCTCGGATTTCTTTCGGCGGACTCCCAGCAGGCTCCCGATCTTGTGGCAAGTTCAGCGAGTAGCCGAGCCTTCTCGGTGATCTCCGCGAACCTCCGATAATCTCTCTGGCGGACTTTCAAAAACTTTGGCAAGTCCCCAATTTCTTCTCAGTTGGTTCCGGCAACACTTCCGACGAATTTTCAGACTCTCAGTGGACTCTCGAACACCCATCAAGCTTGACTCCGGTAGACTTGCTTTATGTCTTTAAGCTATCGTAGTTAATTCTGCACACTTAACTCAATAATATGAATTAGATCAATTAACCCATCAATTGATTTCATCATCAAAATCCGAGATTCAACAATCTCCCCCTTTTTGATGATGATAATCAATTGATGACGGAGTTAAACATAACTCCCCCTATCTATATGCCATATTATAAGAAGATAAAAACACTTGAATTCAATCTCTTTGAATTCAAGCCTAAACCGATAAGTTCTATCCGTTGAACTTATCGTTATTCTCTTTAAGCATGAGCAAATACGAAACTTCGTATTTCTCATAATTTCCAACTATGAAAATTATTTTCAAGTCGAATGATAAAATACAATTATCACTTCAACAAGAGATAAGAATTTTCAACATGAATTTCATGATATAAATGTGAGGTATGATTTCATATGATCAACCAATCTAAGAACTGCGATATTCTCAAAGATTTTTGCGAGGCATATAAGACATTTGCATTACACAAGCTTTTGCTATTCATATAAGTCATGCTATCGATGCATATAAGACATTTTCATTAAGTCATGCTAAGTCATGCTATCGAATTGGCACAAGTCATCACAAGTCATGTTTTGCACATTCTTCTCCCCCTTTGTCATCAAGGAGATGACTTTAAGAGTACAATTTATGATCATAAAATCATTAGAAAAGGAATTCAGCATTAAGATCGATCATACAAAATTTAGCTTTCATTCAAAGTTCATCTCATTAAAAAAGTTCAGCTTTCATTCAAAAGAAAGAAGATGACAAAACTTTAACTTGGCATGAAGAGTAATCATACAGGGATTGAATGTCAAGATAACAGAATAAGAAGGTATATCGATTAATCCTTAGAAGAAAATCCATAGTTCTTATACATGACATCTATTTTTGATTCATTTGTCGTAATTCCTTCAAAATTTCAATTTGCTAAATTTGAATTGCTCTTACTGTGATTTGAGTTGGTCTTGTTATGATTTGAACTGATGCAATTCTGCCATAATGAGATCTTCAGAAGATAAAGTAGGAGCTGATTCTGAAGGTGCTGCACCATAGGGACTTAGAGGAGGAGATTCATTTCTCCTAAAAATTGGTGTTTCGGGGTATACTACTGGTGGGGGAATTGGATCAGACCTTCTAGGTTGCCTAACCCATATGCTATTGCTAATGTGCATCTAAGTCTTTTCAATAGGTTTCTATTGATGGTGTTAAAATCGATCACTTTGAATTATTTCTTCATCGGGTGAGACACAAATGTCATAATCCAATCATAGCTATATATATATATATAGATATATATATATAGATATATATATATATCTATATATATATATCTATATATATATATATAGATATATATATATAGATATATATATATAGATATATATATATATATATATTATATATATATATAGATATATATATATAGATATATATATATAGATATATATATATAGATATATATATATAATATATATATATAGATATATATATATAGATATATATATATAGATATATATATATATCTATATATATATATATATCTATATATATATATATCTATATATATATATAGATATATATATATAGATATATATATATAGATATATATATATATATATAGATATATATATATAGATATATATATATATATCTATATATATATATAGATATATATATATAGATATATATATATATTATATATATATATCTATATATATATATAGATATATATATATAGATATATATATATATAGATATATATATATAATATAATTCATTTGTCGTAATTCCTTCAAATTTCAATTTGCTAAATTTGAATTTGCTCTTACTGTGATTTGAGTTGGTCTTGTTATGATTTGAACTGATGCAATTCTGCCATAATGAGATCTTCAGAAGATAAAGTAGGAGCTGATTCTGAAGGTGCTGCACCATAGGGACTTAGAGGAGGAGATTCATTTCTCCTAAAAATTGGTGTTTCGGGGTATACTACTGGTGGGGGAATTGGATCAGACCTTCTAGGTTGCCTAACCCATATGCTATTGCTAAATGTGCATCTAAGTCTTTTCAATAGGTTTCTATTGATGGTGTTAAATCGATCACTTTGAATTATTTCTTCATCGGGTGAGACACAAATCATAATCCAATCAATAGGCAATAATAACACAGATATGTAGGATGAAATATACTCTCCTTTTTCTCTCTACCTAATTTTTATAGGACTATCATGAGCGATGGAATATAGACTAACAAGAGATAATAGTATATCTATAATCTCTCTTCTGTATCTTATTATTGGTCCGAGGTTCTATTTATATATAGGCGAGACTAAAAAGTTCCTTCCATCAAGGTCATCTCCTAAAACATTATATCATAAATGAACTTCTTTTACTCATAATTATAATCAGAATGTAATAAGATTTATAATATGTCTTACCTAATTAGACAAAACTACCTAATGCCTCATCTAATAATTTAATTAATGGAAAATTGGATGATTATTTTTGAAAAAATAAAAATTAAAATAAATAGTTCTAGGTTCAAAATTGAAACTACATTATATATATATATATATATATATATATATATATATATATATATATATATATATATATATATATATATATATATATATATATATATATATATATATATATATATATATATATATATATATATATATATATATATATATATATATATATATATATATATATATATATAAGAGAAAGTTTGACGGAATTATAGTTTTTAATTTTTCTAACACTGTCAATCATTTTCGAAATTTTTTTATAAGATCATCTATATACAACAAAATAAGTAAAATATTTTTATTTTTATTCAGTTTTTACAAAGAACTTCAATTCTAACATTCCATGCTTTAGGCGCTTTAAGTCGTACAGAACTTGTGAACTTTTTTTTCATATCGACCTAAAACTCTTTTGGATATGATTTTGGTTTTGAGCATGCTTTTCACAATGTTAATACTTACCAAAGAATATTGAAGTAATAACACCGTAAACCTCAATATGAATAAGTTGAATTGACTTCACTTCGATCTGTAGCTTGAAATGGTTTACATACTTCATTTGATTGAGTTACTTATATAACACAAAAACTTGTCAAAGCTATTATATATCATCTAACTCTTCTCATCCTTACCCCTTACCAAGGAGCTATTATTTTTATCTCATGCATATATTTTGATTGCAGATATGAGACCATATCCAGAATCTGGTAGATTTAAACTGCAGGGACAGCAATTCGAGATCTAAAGATATCTTTCTGTCCACTTGGAGGACCAACTTTGCCTCGACTTAGCAGTGCAGCTGATGTGTGAGTCCAGCACTCGGTCACAGCAAGCAATCAATCAACCTGATGGGTACCACCTTATCCCTTGCATATCATTTACTTCACCTTAAAAACCCAAAACGCCAACTTCCATGCACTCCGACTCCATCTGCACTCAATGCTTCACTTGGCAGCATTTGCAGATTTATCTCATCATTGAGTCTTAACAATTTTGGAATGGTTGCGCTACAATTTGAGTTTGCAGTTGCTGTTGTCAGCTCGATGATTGTTAAGTCTGATCCAATCTTGACCACTTTTCGAACATTGAAAATACCTTTCGAGCTTTAAGAAATCTTAACCGAGGTGGATTATTTGGATTTTTCTCTTGAGGTCACTTAAGCTGCTCATCCTTTCTTTCAATCCAATAGCTAAAGATTGAGAACAAGATGTAAAAGCTGATCATTAGACTCTGCTCTTCACACCAATCTTTGACAGAATCGAGAGAGAAGACGTCTGCTTCCTACATGATTCCTTCTTGACGTCCTTCTAACTCAATATGAAGAAGAAGAAGAAGAAGAAGAAGAAAAAGAAGAAGAAGAAGAAGAAAAGATGGTGAGTCCTTTGATCTAAAACGACGAATCAATCTCTATCCACCACGTCGACGCCGGCGGTGCAGAGGAGGCGATGCAAGAAATCTCTTAGCTTCATTATAGCCGCACAATCCTTCTTCGTCTTCTTATGCTTCCCATTCCTCTTGGTATCGACATCGGCGCCGCCACTGCTCACGGTGCTCCCGCTGGCGAAGATGGGCAAGACTGCGGCCGTCTTCTTCTCCTTTCTGAAGCAGTACCGCTTCATCTTCTCTGAGACCGTCTCCTCCTTGGTGAAGACGTAGCTTCTCAGGTACAACTGGCGGCATGAGTAGCTATCGACCACGCTCGGGCCTGCACTCGGCCGCCTCCTTTCTTCGAGGTTGGTGCCGCTGTTGAGACCGCTGGGGTCACCTCTCTCCCCTCTTCTTCTTCCCGCCGCCATCGACTTCACGAACTCGGCATCGGACTCCGGCCACTTGTAGAGGGTCTTGTAGCTGGCTCTCGCCGACTCACGTACATCCACGCAGCTCAGAGAAGACCTACACACAGAGCTCATGCTTGCCTTCTCTCTCCCTCTCTGTTTCTCTCTCTCTTCGGACTTTGCCGTGGAAGTGATCTGAAACCCTTCACGAGTATATATAGCAAGACCAGGAGTACAGCTTTCAAGTTATTGGAGTTGGATTCCTTCTCCGAATCGTAGACAGAGAGGTTTAAAGAGGAAATCGTGGTTTACAAGTGAGTGACTTATGTAATTGGAGTCGGATTCCTTCTGCGAATCGTAGACAGAGAGGTTTAAAGAGGAAATCGTGGTTTACAAGTGAGTGACTTATGTAATTGGAGTCGGATTCCTTCGCAGAATCGGGGAGGTAAGATTTAACGAGAAAACTGTGGTTTTTATGTTCTTTAGAGCACAGCAATTTAAGTCATTTTAAGAGTATAAATTATTTATATGGATTTGAGTTATAAATTATAAAATTAGGCTAATTATATATATTATCCTTTTACCCTATATAATTAGGCTTTTTTAATATCTCGATTCTTAAACTAAAAGAAATTATATTAAAATCTTTATAATTACAAAGGTGAAATATTTAATCTCATTTATCCTAATATCATCAATTTTACCGACAAAAAATAACACATGATAATACATATAAAAATAATATAAAAATAATAAATAAATAAATAATTTTAACATCTCAATTATATTTTTTTGTGTTATGTTCTAATTAAAACTTAATCAAATGTTATGATGGTGACAAATAACAACATCATCGAAAATCACATGTGGCTATTGTAGTGGTAGTTAACAAAAATGATATACGGATATCATCTCCTATAGTGATGATTAACAAAAATGATATAAGGATATTCTTAGAGACGAGTAGGGTGAAGTCTTAAAAGTAAAGTTAAGGAACTTCTACGACTTATAGGAGGAAGAGAAAAAGAATGGAGACTAAAAATGAAAGATGAAGCAAATAAAAAAAAAGAGGACGAGGCCATGCCTAGGCTACATTACATGCAAAGTGACACCACTCTACTTTACATCTACAACTTTGTTCTGTCTCACCCTGCATTTATATCAACATTACTTTACATCTATATCGACAAGATACAAAACCTTTGCCTCACCTTTCACCCATATAAATACCTCACTTAAAATATTAAAATTATCTTTTTACTCATCATTTTTATGTTATTCCCACATATGAATATATTATATCTTCCATCGATAAAAATAATATTTTACTTTCATAACTATAAATATTTCAATATAAATTTTTTATATTATTACTTAAAACCTTCCCTTACGTTATTATCAGTATAGCCATCTTGGGCATAGAACCAACTTGTGACCATTTGAGTCCAAAAACCCATGTCCATCCCTGTCAAACCTTCAATGCAAGGACCTGGGTACAGAATCTAGCCCATACTAGACATTATGCCAGAACTGTATTATCTGAGAAAGACTAAACTGTCATGCTACATTCTTTCTTGGACCAATACATTGCCAATGGAGTTATCCTCCATGTCGTATAATGAGCAAGACAGGTCTTACTGCAGAAGACCAGTAGAACTACAAGATCTTATTAGATATTTCTTTTCTCTTGTAAAAAAAATAGTCTCAAGATTTCTCAATTAATGTGGAACAAGTTGATCGTAATGAAAGATTTAACGATCTAACTGGCTTCAAATTAAAACTAAAATGTATCAACTGAAAGCAGGTATATGTCAGGCGGCTATAAGATATCGATACGTACCAGATAAAACTACATCATGACATGGCCCCAGATCTGCTTGCTCTATAATCAATGGTGCAACCACGGCCAGCTTCTAGCACGACCACTTCCATATAAGCATCTCAAGCACCTGCTTTACATATTGTAAGCAGTAAACCCATTATAATGCCAAGAACAAATGATGAATCCACTACAGGGGGAGATATCTCCCAACTATAAATATATTGCATGGTACGTAGAAAATGAAACACAAACCCCACAAGTAAGAGGCTAACAATAGCCTTCTGACAAAAAAAGCCAAGAACAGACCTTGAATGCAACAGCCATGTCAGAACAATTTGCTTGAGCTTTTCATGATGATGGAACCAGGTCTGAACCACAGCGTTGACGTTTGCAGAAAAAGTCAAACTATCCTGCTTAACGATGGATAAGGTTAGAAGCCATAAAGCTTCTAGGATTACTAGTTAAGCAAGAAGCTACTGACGCAAATCCACGACCAATATATCCAAATTGTGCAGTAAAAAGATAATCTAAAGCTCTATCCTTGTACCTGTGAAACTTATGATCTCTACTTTTCATAATCATGTGGCCATATCTTTGGTATATATATCAGCAACTAACAGAAGACCTTCCCAGCTATCCATCTGCCCAGAAGATGCAAAACCATGGAAAGCTGTCTAAATTATACTTTCAGGTATCCACCAGCATCACTACCAAGGTTCCTTGCAGATATTGCTAATTAATAGAATAACAATGTCCTATTATAGCAGAACAACATGATTATAAGATCTAAAAGCATGATTCTCATTCTGAATGGAAGATTTAGATGGTGCATAACTTGGCAACAGTCACATGAACAATTCTATGGAGCAAAACTTAGCCAGAAAGAACAGTAGAAGGTCAAGAATTATCCACATCAACATGCTGACAGGTTAACCTATTATTATTATTGAAGACATTTCTTCAGTGCTTGATCATCAGAACCATAATCATGGAGATATATTCAACAAACTAGTACTAATGCATATAAAGCATATCTTATTCATCAAGATAACTAGTAAGTCCAGAAGAACCTTACTCAAAACAGACTGAGTAAACAGAACATTTCCATCATCACTAAAGAAAATTGTCTCTGCAATCAAAATTCCTTCTATCACAAACTCATGGATGAGTCCAGGAATTATAACTTTAGCACCAGTTAAACCACTAATAATATCTGAATAATGCTTGCACATGATACAGACAATTTTCAGGTATCTGTACTTACTCCACTTTTCTTTTCCCCCTCCAAAACAATTGCTCTATGAAACCCAACGATTATGTACTACTAGTGAAGATCTGAGCTGCCTATTCGATTCTGATACACCAAAGGTCCTAGGCTTCTTTACATCAGAGCCACCCAAAATTTCACATAGAAGTTGGAACGTGTTTACCCCAATCTTTGTACTTGAAATAAGGGAACCTACAACATCTTCTGTTCTACCAAGTGTTGTTCATCTCTTCAGCTTCACAATACTTGTAACAATGACTTAATTTTCATGATAATCATCAACAAACACTGCAGGTTTATTAACAAATTATTCAGCTAGTTCTAATTTCACCATTCTTCATGATGCTGATTTGTTATCATTGACACCAGCTGCTTTGACAGATTCACTATCAAAACTTGCATAAGAAGCATGAACTCTATATTCCTAAGACCTACATGTTCCACAAATGTACAACTCTCTACCTAGGTCATGCAATTGTTTTCTGCTTCCTGTCTCCTTGATACAACTAATCATGTCTTCTGTGCTCCATAAACAAATCATTTATAACACTTCTTTAGGAAATAAGATATACATGTTTAAGACATCTCCATCAAGTCTCACATGCAAAAGCATAAGCTGAGAGAAATTGGGCTTCAAAATAGTAGCATTTAATTCCCATAAATAAACCAGAAAAAAATCAGCATGTTAGGAGAATACATATGGAACAAACACCAACATGTGTGTTTGTGCAAAAAAGAAAAGGGCTTTGAACTCCCACTCTATGGTGCAAGAACAACATAAATGAACTTGGAACGGACCACAAGCTATGAGAGCATTAGCAAAGAAAGTCATAGTTAATTGGTCCCTGATATCAAAATGAGATCAAAGAGAATACAGTTGATAAACCTAGCAACTCAAGGTAAAATCAGAACAGTAACAACAAAGAAGTAAAATATAACATAACAAAGACAAACTGCTATAATAGTTAATTGGTCTCTGACATCAAAATGAGATCAAGGAGAACACAGTTGATAAACCTAGTAACTCGAGGTAAAATCAGAACAGTAACAACAAAGAAGTAAAATATAAAATAACAAAAGCCAAGCCACTGTAATAGTTAATTGGTCTCTGACATCAAGATGAAATACAGTTGTTAAACCTAGTAGCTCAAGTTCAAATCAGAACACTAACAACTAAGAAGAAAAAGAATAAAATAACAAAGCCAAGCCACTGGGCATGTACAGTTCATTATGCAAAAATATATTACATTGATCAAACCTACATCTCCTAGAACTTGAGCCACACAGATTTTCACATTCCAGAATTTCTCTAATTGAACACCAGCTGCAATACTATTCCAGCTGAACAAGACTTACACAAGAAAATGAATTAGATGGCATATAAAGCATTTATATTACCAAGAATGGATCACATGGCATATAAAGTAATTATATTACCAAGAGTAATTACTGACCACAATATTAACACTATATCTCTGAACTGTTAACTTCCCACAAAAATGCCAATTAAGACCCTAAAGCACTTGTTATGCATTAATCTAAACTTCAAATTTTAGCAGATAAAATTTTGCAACTCATGTAAGTACAAAAGAAATTAAACATTCGACAAGCAGGGAGTACTTGTGTACCATGTCTAGAGAATACTGGTTATAGAATACATAGTGAGCCAGAACCAAACACAGTGGATGCTCAATTACAAATGGAGGAAATAGACAGTCACTGGTATTTGAGACGACAAGAATTTTATCTCTAGCAACAGTTAAACCACTAAGAATAATTGACAATGTCATCCTTGTCATAGCTATTGATTGGGTATCTGCAGTAGAATAGATCCTCTTTTTAAAGTTTTTCACCTCCTTGAGTGATTTTAATTCAATAAGAATCATCTATGAGCCAATATAAATGCTACAATGGACAAGGGAAACCAAGTAGAACTTTGAGAATATGAAGTTGCAACTCATACAAGTAAATAAGATTTCGAATATTGACCAGGCAGGAGAACATGTGTTATATGCCTGGAGCATACTGGTCATTTCTGCTACAGAGATGCAGATAGGGAAAAACCATGGCAAAATTAACAGTTCATAGCTTTTAAGATAATACAAGATGAAGGAGAAGAGAAAAAATGCTGCTAATACAAGATGAAGGAGAAGAGAAAAATGCTGCAACACTAACTACATTATCTTGTAGGAGTCATAAACCTGACAATGACAATAAAAACCAAAACAGCATATAACCAATTAATATGAATATTCATCATATATGCCAATCTTCATATTTGTCTAAAGCAACCCAAATAACAAAGGACACACAGAACAAGACATGGTTGCCATGACAACAGAAATAACATGCAAAATCTAGTCTCTTTAAAAGACAAAAAAGGTCTTATACCTGGGCGCATCTACACGGCAAACTTCAATATGCAAAAAATTCCAATTTGAACTGCTCCATTATTGATATTTCAGAATCAGTTGGCATTCGCCTCAAATAAAAAATTCAACATCTAACAAGAACGTCTATCCACAAACCATCATCTAAGCCCAAAAACCTGAGAGAAATTGCTCCAACAAGGAGAATGCAGCTTCCTATCAAACAGATTTTCATAAATGTCAGATAAACACAATTTCAATCTTTAATTTGATGAGCAAGGTCCATGAACTTGAGGAAAAAAATGAAAACAATAACATATCTGTAATCAATGACAAACAAAACCACTTGATAGAGGAAACAAACAAAAAGAACAATGCAGGTGACATATCAATGTGCTACTAGGACTTTAGCCAGCGCTCAAACCTTTCTAATAACAACTAAGTTCCATTAATCATGATTCCTAATTCCTATATTTTCCAATTTCTAGCATTTTTTTATCATCCTTCATGATCATAAGCAATAACTTTCATAGGCTTCTCATCACCATGAAACATCAGTACCAACAGCAGAACCCCAATATGGGTGACAAAAAGCTTCACACTAAACAAGACTGGCAGAACCCCACCAAATAATAACATTAACAGAGACAAAACTCCTTATTGGCCTAAATCACACATGATCGAATATAAGTACCTTAATATGGGTGACAAAAAGCTTCACACTAAACAAGACTGGCAGAACCCCACCAAATAATAACATTAACAGAGACAAAACTCCTTATTGGCCTAAATCACACATGATCGAATATAAGTACCTTAATATGCGTGACAAAAAGCTTCACACTAAACAAGACTGGCAGAACCCCACCAAATAATAACATTAACAGAGACAAAACTCCTTATTGGCCTAAATCACACATGATCGAATATAAGTACCTTAATATGGGTGACAAAAAGCTTCACACTAAACAAGACTGGCAGAACCCCACCAAATAATAACATTAACAGAGACAAAACTCCTTATTGGCCTAAATCACACATGATCGAATATAAGTACCTTAATATGGGTGACAAAAAGCTTCACACTAAACAAGACTGGCAGAACCCCACCAAATAATAACATTAACAGAGACAAAACTCCTTATTGGCCTAAATCACACATGATCGAATATAAGTACCTTAATATGGGTGACAAAAAGCTTCACACTAAACAAGACTGGCAGAACCCCACCAAATAATAACATTAACAGAGACAAAACTCCTTATTGGCCTAAATCACACATGATCGAATATAAGTACCTTAATATGGGTGACAAAAAGCTTCACACTAAACAAGACTGGCAGAACCCCACCAAATAATAACATTAACAGAGACAAAACTCCTTATTGGCCTAAATCACACATGATCGAATATAAGTACCTTAATATGGGTGACAAAAAGCTTCACACTAAACAAGACTGGCAGAACCCCACCAAATAATAACATTAACAGAGACAAAACTCCTTATTGGCCTAAATCACACATGATCGAATATAAGTACCTTAATATGCGTGACAAAAAGCTTCACACTAAACATAACATTAACAGAGACATCCTCATTGGCCTAAATCACACATGATCGAATATAAGTACCTTAATATGCGTGACAAAAAGCTTCACACTAAACAAGACTGGCAGAACCCCACCAAATAATAACATTAACAGAGACAAAACTCCTTATTGGCCTAAATCACACATGATCGAATATAAGTACCTTAATATGGGTGACAAAAAGCTTCACTAAACAAAACTGCGAAATGACAAGAGCAACATCTCAGAACTTGTAGCAACAACGAACTATAAGCCGCATGATTCTCTTTTAATATTAATCCTTCTTTTGTTGCCCTTTTCTCTTCGTGACAGCGGCAGCTACAGAAGGTCTAAGAAAGCGTGAACCCTAACCACCAAAGCCATAGAGAGTGCGGCCCTGCCTCTTCAGCGCATAGACGACGTCCATGGCAGTGACAGTCTTGCGGCGGGCATGCTCGGTGTACGTGACGGCATCACGGATGACGTTCTCGAGGAAGATCTTGAGCACGCCTCGGGTCTCCTCGTAGATAAGGCCACTGATGCGCTTGACGCCGCCTCGCCTTGCCAGGCGCCGTATAGCCGGTTTGGTGATGCCCTGAATGTTATCACGCAGCACCTTGCGATGACGCTTCGCTCCGCCCTTCCCCAGTCCCTTCCCCCCCTTCCCTCGCCCAGACATCTTCGCCTTGCTCCTGAAACCTCGATATTAGGGCTTAAATCTCAAATCAAGAACAAATGTTTCGAGAACGAAGAGAAATGGAAGGGAAAGACTTGTCTATTCACTTGAGATGAAGACAGAGGTTGGTGGGAACGGCGACTGAGTTATTCGCGGCCGATTCGGTAGTAATTTATAGAGTGACGGCAACATGTTGTGGCGATGAGAAGAAAATCTCAGCCGCAGATCTCTCTACAATCGATGGCTAGCGTGGGCTAAAGTTATTGCTTTCGGATTGATGACGTGGACGATGATTGAGCTGGCTCAGCCTCAGAACCGACATGTCATATGTTTCTATCGGCCGACATCTCCTCCCAAAAAAGGGCTGAAACCAGTTTCCTGATTCCAAATAAATCTCATTTTTAATGGGAGAAGGGGTGAAGGTGAGAAATACTTAAAGTTTCATTAAAGAATATGGTTTCCTTACTGCAGAAACACATTAAAAAATAAAATAGGGAACAAGAGAATCAGCGGTAACTCTATAAGAATAGGGAACAATAGAAGATACGGGATCAGGATCTGACGAAGGTGAATCGACAGTTCTAGTTTCGGGTGCTAGTCTTGAAGTAGGTGATTCTGTTCTTGTTGCGGGAAGAAATGAATATTGTATGGATGTTCATAGGGGTGCCTATATAAGATCTGAAGTCGAGTTTCTTCGGGTGCCTATTGCCTATCGATAGTAAAGGTAAGTCTATCCAGTCTACGATGATGGTCTGCTAGAGTGAAAGCATGACAGAAGTTACTAATCACTCATACGACTATGTTGATGCCCATATTCTCATTCTCACACAAACGACTATATTGTGCCTATATATATGTATGATTCTAAGAAGTTTCAGTCGGGTCAAGAATCCCGTAAGTATCATAAGGGTGGGTGCTTACTTCTCTCTCAAAAGGGTGCCCATCTTCGATCTCTAAGTGTTTCTGTCCCTATGTTGAGTTCTATTCGTAGTGAAACCATATCAATGTTAGGAGAGCATGGTGTCGTAGTGGACCATATCAATGTTAGGAGAGCATGGTGAAGGCTAAGAATTCTGTATGTATAGAAAAAGTAAGTTATCCTATTGCTATAGAAGCGGGTTGTCAATCAATAAATGGAGATGCCCCGATATAAGTGATCTAAGTCATATTAGTATAGTATATATACAAACCTGTTTCATATCATATAATAGTACAGTTAATAGTAAAAACCTGTTTCATTCATATAATATGAGGATTCCGAATCCCACCCCTGTAGTAACATCATTTTCAGAATCCATTCCATTTTCCAATTCTCTCCATCACTCTTATACTGGGAAGATATATTTACAATCAAAAAGTGTTGGTTTTAGAAGAAAGATCTCCAATTTCGAATGTTTTATCACCTAAGGAATGAATCTTATTGTTGCAAGCGGAACAAACAAGCAACGTTCCTAGGTGCGAAAGAACTCACTAATGTTCCCTCTTAATCTCAGTATTACTCTCTGCTTTGCTCTGGGCTAGGCGTCAATGCATTAGAAGGACAGAACATGCAACTACTAATAAATGCGCTTAGGAACAAGCAAGGGCGCACACGTAAGTACCCGCTCGCTAACGCTTATTTGAGCGGGGCTGGATGAAGTGATCTCTAATCGGGCAATTCTATAGGGAATGACGAGGGCATCCTTCAGTACTTATAATTATATATCGAAGCCAGTTTTCAATAAACTGTTCTAGTTTTAGCAAACGCTACTCTGATAGGTCATATTCATTGGTTTCAAGGCTTTCAAGAGAACGTTGCTCCGGGTGGGATTAGACCTGCTCTGCTGTGTTGATATAGGATTCATAAATAAGTGTACCCTTATCAAGGCAAGAACAAGAAATTGGAAATCCAAATCCAGAATCTATTCGACTTGGAAATGAGAGATATTTTGTTACACCATTACACCATGGAGAATTTCTTAGTTCTTACCCCAGTTCCATCAGACATCAGAACAATTATGCATTTTCGAAGTACCTATCTCCACTCTTCCGTTTTCAATTCACATTTCCTCTACAAAGGAAAAGATTCTGTTTCTCTTTTATAAACCTGACATTCTACTTCACCTCAGCAGTATAGATGAGATTCTATCGTGGATGACACTGAAAAAGCAACGAACTCAACTCCGTCCGCCGATTCAAACTTGAACTCATACGTAAGCCCAACGGAACAAGCATAAGAACAGGACTCAACTCTACTGAAGTACTAGTAGCTAGAGCGAGACAAGAAGTGTAGTGCATTAAGAAGTTCCGGAGGCCAACCACTACAAGCAAGGTTCAGGCTGTACACCCCGCCACCCCTATTTGGAACCAGTTTTCGCTATGTTCAACGACTCTTACGTGGAAAAGATCATTTTTGTTGAACGGAAGAGGAAATAGATCTATCAAATAGAGAAAGAGTAGGACAAGCTTCAATCTTCTATATTTTTCTCAAGAAAAACTCTTTTACAATTTCAGAAACTCTATATTTCATCACCCAACATATGAGGTTTATATAGTCCCCAAAAATACATTACATTAATTGTATTCATGATGAATCATTCTCTTTCAAGAAACCCTTTGAAGAACTAATAACCAATTTGACTTATCTTTTCATAGACTTTTAATCCATTTTTTCTTCTTGATGTAATGAATCTCCCTCTTGATGCAATTAACATTTCTTTATGACACTTGAACAAGTTTAATTCCAATATTCTCCCCCCTTAAACTTGTTCCATCTAGCATGCCAAGTTTCTTTCGAAGTTGTTAAAATATTTCAAATTTGAGAGGTTTTGTAAGTATATCAGCCACTTGTTCACTAGTCTTGACATGATGTAGCTCCACTTTTTTATTTTTGATATGATCTCTTATGAAATGAAATCTTGTATCGATATGCTTCGATATTTCATGATAGACTGGATTCTTGGCTAAGGCAATAGCTGATTTGTTATCAACATAAATCTTGGTTGACTTCTCCTGTGGCATATGAAGTTCTTGGAGTAATCTTCTTAACCATATTGCATGACAAACACTAGAAGAAGCTGTTATATATTCTGCTTCACAACTTGATAGAGCAACGATCCGTTGCTTTTTTGAAGACCAAGTGAATGTAGCTTCACCAAAATAAAATATAAATCCAGTTGTACTCTTCCGATCATCGTAGCTTCCGGCCCAATCACTGTCACTATATCCAATAAGCTCCAACTTTTTAGATGATGAATAGAACATTCCATACTCAATTGTTCCTTTAATATATCGCAAAATTCTTTTAGCAACATTTAAATGAGATGTCTTAGGAACTTCCATATATCTACTTATTAAACCAACTCCAAATAGTATATCAGGTCGAGTGTATGTCAAATACCTTAAACATCCAACTAGACTTTTATAATAAGTTGGATTAATGTATTTACCTTCACCTTCCTTGGTCAACTTGGTGCCATATTCAACAGGTGTATCTGTAGGATGACAATCTTCCATAGAAAACTTCTTTAAAACCTCTTTTGCATAATTTTCTTGTGAGATAAAAATTCCTCCATTATCTTGTATAACTTCGATACCGAGGAAATAAGTCATTAAGCCCAAGTCGGTCATCTCAAACTCCTTTTTCATATAGTACTTAAAATCTTTAATCATGGAGCTACTATTGCCTGTAAATATTAAATCATCTACGTACAAGCATACAAACAAGATATCTCCACTAGAGTTAGATTTCATATAGAGAGCATGTTCATGTGGACATTTAGAAAAACCATTTTGAATAAAATAAGTATCTATTCGAGAATTCCATGCTCGTGGGGCTTGTTTAAGTCCATAAAGAGCTCTCTTTAACTTGTATACTTTGTTTTCTTGTTCACGAATAATAAAATCAAGGGGTTGTTGAATATATACCTCTTCTTCAAGAACTCCATTAAGAAATGCTAACTTGACATCCATTTGTAAAATTTTCCATTTCATTTGAGCTGCTAGAGAGATAAGTAATCTTACTGTCTCTAGTCGAGCAACTGGTGCAAATACTTCTTCATAGTCAATCCCATATTGTTGTTTGTATCCCTTTGCAACCAAACGGACCTTGTATTTCTCCACCTCTCATTTTGCATTTCTTTTTGTTTTGAAGATCCACTTAACACCGATAGCTTGGTGGTCTTCTGGAAGTGTAGTAAGCTCCAATGTATTATTTTTGTTAATGGCATGAATCTCTTCATTCATAGCTTGTCGCTATTTTTCATCTCTATAAGCTTCTTCGAAGGTTAATGGATCATATCCTGCAAAAAGACAAAATAAGGAAAGTTCATCATTGTTAGTATTAATCCTTCGAGTCACATCATATAGGTCCTGAATCGGTCTTGTCCTTCTTATAATTGGACTTCTTGAATCATGTGACCTAGCTGATCTAGGTGATGATTCCGGCAAAGCCACTTCAGTGCTTGCTTGTATTATGTCATCTTCTTCTGAATCTATAGCCTTCTTATACTGCTCATCACTTTTCCAGTTCCAAATCTGTTGTTCATCAAACTCAACATCTCTTGACATCACAACTTTATTTGTGATAGGATTGTAGAGTTTGTAACCACTAGAATTCTCTAGATAATCTAGCAAAATACATTTTTGACTTTTATCCTCCAATTTTGTTCTCTTTTCTTCTGGTATCTTGGCAAATGCAACACTACCAAAAATCCTCAAATGATCAACTCTTGGTTTCTGTAAGCTCTATGCTTCTTCTAGTGTAATATTACCAATTCGCTTTATAGGAAACCTATTAAGCAAATAAACTGCACAAGCAACAGCATCTCCCCAAAATTCTTTAGGAATTTTTCTTTCCTTTAACATGCATCGGACCATATTAAGGATAGTCTTATTTTTTCTTTCTGAGACACCATTTTGTTGAGGTGTGTATGGCATGGTGAATTGATGTAGAATTTCATTATTTCTACAAAAACTTTCAAATTCATTTGATATATATTCACCACCCCTATCTGTTCTTAAACATTTAATCTTACAACAACTTTGTCTTTCAACTAAATCCTTAAACTCTTTGAATTTGCTTAAAACTTCTTTCTTTTCTTTTAACATGTAAACCCAAGTTTTGCCACTATGATCATCAGTGAAGGTAAGAAAATACCTGCTTCCTCCAAGTGATACGGGACTGATAGGGCCACAAACATCTGAGTGCACCAGATCAAGTCGATTCCATGCTCTTTTTGTTCTTCTCACTTTGAAAGACTTTCTTTCTTGTTTACCCATGACACATACTTCACATAATTTTGATGGATGATCAATTTTTGGCATTCCTGTCACCATATTATACTTCTCTAGAAGTTTCAAAGCCTCAAAATTTAAGTGAGCATATCTAAGATGCCAAAGTGTAGAAATATCCTCATTATCAGCTTTAAAACAATTTGATTGATCAAAAATACTTAAATGCAGAGGAAACATTCTATTCTTTGTCATTTTCACATGTGATATCAATGTTTTATTCTTGTCACGAATTGAGAGAGTCATATCTTTCATCTCAATATCATAACCTTTTTCAAGTAATTGTCCCAAGCTTAGAATATTATTTTTCATATCAGGAACATAATAAACATCTGAAATGCATAATTCTTTGCCATTATTAAGTTCAAGGAGAATTTTACCTCTGCCTTTTACTGGTCTTTGAGACAAATCACCAAATGTAATGTTCCCGGAATAACTTATATCCATTTCTGAAAATAGCTCTTTGATGCCACACATATGATTTGAGGCTCCTGTATTTAGATATCATGTCATAGACTGATCCTCTTTCAAATTATCATAACTCATTAACAAAACTTGATTTTCGTTCTTTTCTTCCTCAACAAAATTTGCCTTATCACCTTGATTGTTAGGATTATAATAACATTCATAAGAGTAATATCCATACCTTTTGTAAATATAGCATTGTATTTCAGACCTTTTAGAGTTTCTGCCACGTCCATGGCCTCGGCCACGTCCTCGACCATAACCTCGACCTCTTTGGTTAGAATTTTCTCTAGCATCTTCATTGTTTGGAGATTCTTGATTGGTATAATTTTTGCCTCCTCTTCCCCTTTGTCCTCGTCCTCTTCCTCTTTGAAAATTTGATTCACCTTTATTTTCAAGAGTAAGCTTAGATTGTAGTGCTTGTTCCATTGTTTTGTCTTCTCCTCTTTTTGTAATCCTTTGTTCATGAACTTGAAGGGAACCCATAAGTTCTTCTAAAGACATTTTTTCAAAATCCTTAGATTCTTCAATCGCAACAGCAATAAAATCAAAATTTGGATCTAAAGATCTCAATATTTTTTCTATTACTCTCTGATCATTTACTTGTTCACCATTTCGTCTCATTTGATGAACAATAGAAATGATTTTTGAGAAGTAATCAGAAATAGTTTTAGAAGTGCCCTGTTGTAATTTCAAAGTCGGCTCGTAAAACTTATA